>QEPC01014287.1:3995648-4007487 GCA_003113815.1 Sphenodon punctatus
GATTGTAAGCCCTAGGGGCAGGGACCGTGTCTATTTTATTAGTTTGTAAAGTGCCAGGTACACTGCTGGTGCTATATAAATGTTTGTTAATAATAATAATAAATAATAATAATATTTTGTATAATTATTTCTTTTTTTTTAAAAATCCCCCAAACCTTACCTTCTAGACTTCAATCAATCAGAAGTGTAAGTCTGATCAAGGACAGACTGTCTGAATTCTTATGGCCCTGTGTTATGCAGAAGGACAGAATAGAAGACTGTAATTGTCCATCTGGCTGAGAAAGATCTGAGAGGTAAAACAGCACAACAGAAGTCTCTGTTAGGATACCTCAGGACCTGGGAGATATAAATAAGAAGTGGTCCCAATAGAGATGATCTTAGTCAGAATTATACAGTGTTCATAATATATGGCATGCAAAAGACAGATTTTTTTTTCTACTGATGTAAATGGGTGAAAAGAAATAACATTTTGAATAATTATTAACTCGATCATTTGAAATAGGGTCAGCTATATAATGTTTCCATGATGGGGCTACTTCAGACTCTGCTTTCCCTTTCACCATCCTCAGAAGGGGTAGCAGAGCTGACTTCTCCCCCGCATCCCATAGACTAATGGAGCCATGGAGCCAAATGGACTTCAGAACTATGAGGGATATACCCACTGACTTTAATGGTTTATCTGTTGATTGATGGGGTCTATTTGTGGAATAGCACTCTGTGGTTTCCCTCAGCTGTCCACTTTCTACATTTTGACAGTATAGGTGGCCCTGGTACACAGTGGACCTGAGGTGGCTGAAGTAGGAGGCTAGGTGATCAGAGCACCAGTGGCGCTCAATTTGTGCTGAAGCCAACCAATTGTGCCATAGATCCCCTTTGAAGGACTATGGCATAGCTAGGGAAATGGTGAGGATACCTTCCCTCATCTCTACCATAGCATCTGCAAAGTCTCATCCAGAAAAGGTGTTCCAGGTAGTAGCCACCCTGGTTAATCCGGTTTGCTTCACCCAGTATCTGAGTGATCTGGTGCCCGCTGCGATGAGTTTGGTACCTACTTTGTAGACAAAATAGCTTGTTTTCACTTTGACTTGGGGGATGCTAATTTGACTGCAGAGTCAGAGTTGGAGTTTGGGAAAGCTCAGTCCTGGTCTTTTTATTTGGATAAGTTTCAATTGGTATCCCCCGGCTATGTGGAGAGTGTGCTTGGGCAACTAGCTGTCAGCTAGATCCATGTCTGTCCTGATTGGTGAAAACCATCTGGGAGACCCTGGGGTCTTCGCTGGCTGAGGTTGTCAATGCTTCCTTTTGGGGGATCAGGGTGCCGTCTGTCTTTAAGACTGCGGTTGTCTGGCCCCTGCTCAAGCAGCCATCACTTGACACTGACTTCTTTGGCTAGTTATTGCCCTGTCTCTAATCTTCCCTTTTTACGGAAGGTTATCAAATGGGTAGTCACTCAGAAGCTTCAGGTGCCTCTTGACAAGGGTTGAAGCAGGCAGGAAAGTATTTACTTGCAAGTAATTTTGTCATATTGGGAACGGGATCGATTTCCCAGTGATTCCCCAATACCAATGTTATTTCTCAATTATCACGATACCATGCAATACCACCCTGAGTCACTGACTTTTCACTTACTGCATGCCATGTACTGTGTACTGTTCATTTACCGCTTACCACATTGCTGAGGGTACTGTGTTTTACTTCCAGCTTTGTGGTTTCCACATTTCTGAGCCAATCACTATAATAATAGCCCACACCCACTCCAGTGCCTCCAATGAGAATTGTTGTGTGGTTCCCTTTTTGCTTTGACCAATCTGCAACTGCGTACCAGATTCCTTTACAAATCTTCAATCCACTTGCAGATTGGTCAAAGCCAAAGGAACAACATTTCTGATTTGAGGCACTGGAGTTGAAGGTTCAGGGGCACTGGGGGGTGGTGGTTAACGAGTGAGCTTTTCATGCAGCGATTGGCTCAGAAATGCAGAAACAACAAACCTGAAAGTAAAACAGTACCCTCAGAAATGTGGTAAGTGCGAAACAAACAGTACAAGTGGAAAGTTGGTGATGGGGAACCCCAGTAAGTAAATGCTTGGTACTCAACAAGGTCTCAGTTGAGATTTCAATTCACCAATAAGTTCTCCATTTAACCAAGAGAGCATAGAGAACCAGGATTTTTATGAGTTTTCCTATTTTGGCAAAATCTTGTTTCAGCCCTAATGATACTATCAAATTTGTGGATCCTTGTCAGTCTGGCTTTCATCCTGGGCATGGTACTGAGACTGCACTTGTGACCCTGGTCAACAATCTTTGCCTGGAGATTGACAGAGGAAATGTATTTATTATAAATATTTGTAAATCGCCGCTCTCAGCCTAAGGTGACTTGGGGCAGCTTGCAAAAAAAGTAAAAATACAACAGTATAAAATACAAAACCATAAAATAAAGCCTAAACATTCATAATGATCCATACAAAGCCCCTACCTAACCCGTCCCCCCTTCTCCCCCACCAAATGCCTGATGGCAGAGCCAGGTCTTACAGCTTCATCGGAAGGAAAGGAGATTTGGCTGAGGCGGATCTCCACTGGGAGGGCATTCCAAAGCTACGGCGCGGCCACTGAGAATGTTCACCTGTCTGTTTGGACCCAGTGAAAGCATGGTATCCCTCCAGGAGGGCGCTCCTGAATGACTGCAGGGGCCACCTGGGGGTAAGGCGATCCTTCAGATAAGCAGGGCCCAGTCCATTTAGGGCATTAAACGTTAAAACCAGCACCTTGAATTGGGCCCAGAAGACAATAGGCAGCCAGTGCAATGCTCAGAGCACTGGTGTAATGTATCTCCCTGTGCCCAGTCAGGAGACAGGCTGCAGCATTTTGCATCAGTTGCAGCTTCCAAACCGTCACTATGGGCAGCCCCAAGTAGAGCACATTGCAATTGTCCAATCTCTAGGTGACAAATGCATGGATGATGGCGGTGAGGACCGAGTCTGAGACATATGGGTGGAGCCTTCTCACCAGATATAATTGGCGAAAAGCACCCATGGCCACAGTCGACACCTGGGAATCCAAGCGCAGCTGTGAGTCCAGAAGCACTCCCAGGCTCTGCACAGATTGAACCAATGGAGGGAGAATTCCCCCAATAATAGGAGTATTTCCCTCCTCCAGATTACTGACCCCACCTACCAGCATCACCTCTGTCTTATTGGAATAAGGCTTCAATCGGATATACCTCATCCAGTCCCCCCACAGAAGCCAAACACTGGGACAACAAGGAGACAGCAGGGCCTGGGTTGAATTAAAAAGATAAATACAGCTGGGTGTCATCTGTATATTGATGACGACAAACTCCCCAACTGCATATGACCTCAACAAGTGGCTTCATATACACATTGAACAGGAGAGGGAACAGAATAGAACCCTGTGGTACCCCACACAAAAGAGTCCCAGGGGACAAAGTACAGTCCCCTAGAACCACCCGCTGTGATCTACCAGCAAGGTAAGAACAGAACCATCGTAGAATTATTCCATCCACCCTGGCCCAAAGGAAGGTTGCTAACAACTTGTGATTCATGGTATCAAAAGCTGCTGATAGATCCAATAGAACTAGTAGGGTCATATGACGGTCCCTATCATCTCTACTAGGAGGTCGTTGACCAAAGCCACCAGAGCTGTCTCCATGCCGTAGCCCAACTGAAAGCCCAACTGTGTGGGATCAAGAAAACCAGTGTGGTCCTGATACACCTGCAGCTGCTGGGCCACCACCTGTTCAATAACCTTCCCTAAAAAGGGAAGGTTAGAGACAGGCCAGTAACACACTGTGACGTCCACATTGAGAGATGGTTTCTGGAGGAGGGCCTGGACCACAGCTGCCTTGAGGCAATCTGGCACCCTCCCCTCCTGAAGGGAGGTGTTGATTGCTCCGGCCCTAATGTTTCCCTGGTGAACTTAACCAACCAGGATGGGTATGGATCTAATTTTCAAGTTGTGGCCTGAACAGACCCCAGGACATTGGTCACCTTGGCTGATGTCACCGATTGAAATTCATCCCACAAAACATAATCAGACAGGCTATTCCTAACTTCTGACTCTGCCACTTCCTCTGAAATGGTGGCATTGAAGTTGTGCTCGATGCGAGTGATTTTGTCCACAAAGTATGTTAAAAATATGACAGTAGGTCTTGGACAAATCTGGCTTCAGGCAGAGACAGGGTGGACCAATCAACCCTCTCACCACCCAGACAGCTCTGCCAGATATGACTGCATGGACGCTATGAGGGCAGGAAAGAACCATTTCTTTGTTTCCTGCACAGCCATGGCATAGGTCCTTAAAAACACTCTATGTTGCAATCAGTTGTCTTGGGTGCGTGTATGGTGCCACCGTCGCTCCAACCTCCTCCCTTCACACTTCAGATGCCCCAGGTCGTCCATGAACCATGGCGACCTGCGGTGACAGAATGCTGGGAGCGGATGCCTGGGAGTCACCCGACCAATGGCGTCAGTCAGCCAGATGCTCCAAAAGGCTATGCGGTCATCAGTGGAGCGACCATGGAGGTCAACAGGTATATCCCCCAGAGAATTCTAGAACCCTCTGGTTCCATAAGTTTCTGGGGGCGGACCATCTTAATAGGTCCCACACCCCTATGGTCAGGCAGGTGTGCTGGGATGGAAGCTCGTAGGAGGTAATGGTCCGACTATAACAAGAGAGAACTCTCTACATGCCAAATCATCAGACCCCCCACTTCAGGGTTATATGCCGGTCACACCACCACCTGGGACAGCTCCATGGTTGTCATGGCAGTCATAGTTGTCATGGTTCTGCCCCAAGCAATCTAGTCTCAGCATGGATATTGAAGTCCCCCAAGACAATAAGCTTAGGAGACTTCAAAACCAGGTCTGAGACAAGAAAGGCTAGAGCAGTCAGGGAAGCTGCTGTGCAGTGGGGTGCTTGGTACACCAGCAGAATCTCAATCCTGGTCCATTTCCAGACAAAATCAAACACAGGATGGAGACCCTCTATCCCAGACTATGTCTGCACTGAAAACCTCAGAGAGACCAAACCATCCTTAAAAATAACAGCTATACCCTCCACCTCCCCTACAGCCTGGGCTGGTGTTGGATGGAATATTCAGCCAGAATGACATCAGCCAGAATAGGCACCAACAACTCATCCAGTCAGGTCTCCATCACGCATACGAGATTGGCAGCACATTCCAAAATGGAATCATGGATGATTCCAGGAGCCATGGAACATCTCTCCCTCCCCCCCCCTTTTGGGGGTGGGGCCTGGGGAGGGTTCCTTCCAGGCCACTCCCCATAACACCGGGGGTGGCCGTGTGGGATGTTGGAGGCATGTACTGGGGATGTCTAGAGGCAGCACCGGAGCCACTCAAGCAGGCAAGATCTTCTCTCCTCCCCCGCCCCCCCAATGGTTATGGACAGTATCCGGTACCATGGGCAGGGTGCTCTATTGTGGCCAGCCAGGGGCTGTGGGACATCTCTCCCTCCCCCCCACCCTTGCGGGGGCGGGGCCTAGGAAGGGTTCTTTCCAGGCCGCTCCCCATAACACCGGAGGCAGCCAGAGGCCATGCTGGAGGCATGTGCTGGGAGCACAGCTCGAAAGGGCACGGTCAAAGGGGCTTTGGCCGTGCCTTTCGGTCGGGCCGGGAGGTTTGGGTGGAGGCGTCAGTTGGATTACCCAAGGTGAGTTTCCTACTGGTAAAAGTCGTGAGGCGGTCTCCTTCTCCCCCCAGTGAGAGACGGGTGGAGAGGGAGGACATCCCCTGGTGGCAGCAGGGGATGGAAGAAAGTAGGATTTGGAGCAGGCTCCCTAGTGTGAGCAGGGAGCGGCATGATATGAGACGATACTAGTAGAGGGAGCATTGGGATGATCTAGTTATACAATTATTAGATGTAATTAATGTTAAATGAACTGTAGGGTTTTCTTTTGTTTATGATGATGTATTGTTGTATTGGATTTCCCCTGTGTGGGATGATAAACAAATATTGTATTTGATACTGTTGGAAGCCACCTCGAGCGAACTTGGGTTGGGACAGTGCGGGGTATAAATAAAATGATAGAAGACTTATTGGCCACTGATCTCATATTAAACACCACCAGTGACAGGCCAGGGTCACCTGAGACTTCGTCCATCTGGTTACCTGAACCTAGGGGGGGCTGAACAGAGGACCAGCACTAACCACCAGTTCCTTTGTTCTAGATGATATTGCTCCCCTCTTGGGCCATAGATTTCCCCCTCCCCATGATGCCTACAATTGCCACCATTGTCCCCCATTGGTGGGCCTCCACCAGTCCAGCTCCTGTCCTGCAAGTGACTCCCCGTCAGGGAGGCAGGAAGGGAACCCCACTGCCCAAATAATCTTCCTCCTTATCCACTCTCCTCCCAAGAGGTTCTCCACCCCCTGGGGTGACAACTCCACCCACTTCATCCCTAATCGCATCCCCATCCAACTATCTCCATTCACCCTCAATCACAGGGGAAAAAACACCTGGATGGGATACCCCGCTGCTCTCACCAGTTGTTGAGTCCCACTCTACCACCTCCCCCCTGCTCTCACCAGGGGGAAGAACCCTCCTTTCTCTCCATCCCAAAACAAACCCCAAACAATTCCAAGTCAAGTTTATTATTACATAGCCAAAGCCATCGTAACAGATATAAAAACAAACTCAATATTTGCACTTAAGCTACAATAAAACATTATCCCAATCAACTAAGGCCCCACCCAAAACCCACCTCACAACTAATACAGACCACTAAAACCCACTGCACTATCTAAAATAAATGCCTCCAGTGTACCCCTTGCCCAAAACCCCACCAGGGGCCACACCCAAGGGCCCTTCAGCATGGTCCCTTGGCACGCACCTCTGGTGCTGCTGAGCAGCGCCACCTTTAAGACTTCCCTGGTCCAGAAGCAGGAGGTACCCAGCGGGGATCCCTGGCCCCATCTCCTCTCCTCCTACGTTGGAGGAGAGGGGCAAGATGACTATCTGGGCACCCCCCCAGGGAGCGGCACATCTGGCGGAACCCTCTCCAGCTCCCAGTCCTCCAGTGAGTGAAGAGCAGGTGGGGGGCAGCTCCCAGACCCTGATGGGTGGGTGGGCAGTCAGGTGGCAACAGCAGCAGGATGCTGGTGAAATTATACCCTGTTGATCCTGTTAGACCTTTGATGCAGTGAATCATGAGGTTTTGTTGAAGTGACTGTGGGAATTGGCAGGAGTGCACAGGGATGCTATTGAGTGGTTCTGCTCTTTTCTGTTGGGGAGGTCCCAGTGGGTGGTGATGGGTAACTGTTGATCGTCACCACAGGACCTCCACTGTGAGGTCCGGCAGGGTTTCGTTCCGTCTCCCCTCCAGTTCAATGTATATTTTAAATTTAAATGTGTATAAACTTAAATAAACAAATATTTAAAGCTGCTAGGCAAGATTGCACGTAGATTTGGGGTACAGTGCCATCAGTGTGCTGATGACTCCCAGCTCTATCTCTCTCTTGATTGTGACCCAGGTCCTGCAGTCTCAGTGCTTACAAAGCTTGGCTGCCATTGGGGACTGGATATGGACAAACAAATTGAAGCTGAATCCAGACAGGACTGAAGTGGTGATGCTTGGCTGGCCTGTCGATGACCTGAGGAGGAAAGGAACACTCATTATTGGGAGGGAGTCCAGCCTCCTCTGGTCACTCAGGTTTGCAGACTTGGGGTGCTGCACCTGGAATATCCGGTTGCGGCAGCCATCAACTCAGTCTGGTGAGGAGGCTGCAACCTTTTCTATCTGATTCAGACCTGGCCACTCTCATCCATTTTCTTGTAACCTCAGGGCTAGACTACTGCGATGCACTCTATGTAGGGCTGCCCTGGTGGCTGCCTTCTGATAGGGGTGGGCACCTGGGAGCACATTATACCAGTGCTCCAAAGTTTCCACTGGTTGCCGATGGTGTTCAGGCACAATCCAAGGTGCTGGTTTTGACCTTTAAAGCCCTTTATGGCATAGGCCGTGTATATCTAAGAGATTGTCTTACCCTCTATGACCCATTGTGTTCCCTCGGATGACCTGGGAATGCCCTCTTGCAAATATCATCATTGCAACAGATCTGGACAACTTGGGCATGTAGGGAGGCATCCTCAGTGGAGGCATCCCACAGTTTTGGAACTCTCTTCTCCTGGAGGTTCGTCAAAGCTTCTGAGCATCAAAATCTTTTTATTTGGCTTGGCTTTTAGCAGACGGGGATAGGGTTTGGAGGGCTGTGTTGGGGATGTTTTTTTATTTAGGTTTGCTGCATTTTATATTTTTTGTATTGTAAGCCACCCTGAGCCTATGGGAAAGGACAGAGTATAAATCAAAATAAATATATTGCACCATACATGAACAACTTTGGTGGTAAGGTGATTTTTCTGAAGAGCGATCAACTGAAACTACTGCATCCCAATTAAATGAAATGATGTCTCAGTTAAAGGACATAAATGGCATTGGGAAGAGTGCAGAAATCCCAATTATCGGTGTCTCAAATAAGTGACACCAACTGTGCTATACAGACCTATTGAGGCTCAAAACCCATAGAGAAGAGTGGAGACAACCACAACTGAATTGACTGAGTGAAAAAGGACTTTCCTTTGTTTGTGTTAAATCTGCCACCATTTAATTTCAGAGCGGGTCCCTTTGATCTCTTATTGTGAGAAAGTGCAAGCAACAGTTCCCTATTGCAAACAACAGTTCCATGCCACTTAATATTTTATAAACATCTATGATATCCCCCCTTCATCGCCGCTTCTCCAAGCTAAACAGCCCTAACCTGTTGAGCCTCTCCTCACATAGAAGTCAATTCATCCCTATCATCCTCATTGCCCTTCTCTGAACTTTTTCAAATGCTATTATATCTTTCATGAGATGTGGTGACCATAACTGCACACAATATTCAAGGTGGGGTTTTACCAAAGATTTATTCAGCAACATTGATATTTTCCCTTTTATTTTCTGTCCCTTTCATAAAAATGCATAGCATTTGGTTTGCCTTTTTGACTACTGCCACACACTGAGCCAATGTCTTCACTATCCAGAATTATTGTTTTATTTTATTTTAAAAACTTTATACCCCGCTCCTCCTGTGCATCAGCTCAAGGTAGCGTGCTATCTCAAAAAACATAACACATTAAAATACAAATATAAAAAGCTCTTACAAGGGAGAGGTCATAAAAACAAAATGTAAACCAACAAAAAACCCTGCCTATCTCTCACCCTCCCACCCTACTTGTCTCCGTTGCCAAAGGCCTGATGGAACAGACAGGTCTTGCAAAGTTGTCTAAAAGAGGAGAGGTCTGGGGCCTCCCAGGTCTCTGGTGGGAGGGAGTTCCACAGTCTTGGTGGAGGCACCAAGAATGCCCTCTCCATAGTGGCCCTCTGGGAAACCAGAGGGACCTCAACAAAAGCACCCACGGTTGACTGCAGGGGTCGATCCAGAGCCCGGAGACTGAGGTGGTCCCGCAGGTAAGTAGGGACCAGGCCGCATAGGACTTTAAAGGTCAACACCTTGAATCTGGCACGGAAGACTACAGGCAGCCAGTGCAGAGAATGGAGCACTGGTGTAATATGCTCTTGGTGGCCTGTCCCCGTAAGGAGACAAGCTGTCACGTTCTGCACTAGAAGCAGTCTCGGAGCCATTGTCCTGAGTATCCACACAGAGCGCGTTACAGTAGTCCACTCTTGAAGTGATAAAAGCATGGATGATAGTGGCTAAGGTCAGAGTCTGTGACATATGGCCAAAGCCACCATACCACATGTAATTGGTGAAATGCGCTCCTCGTCACAGCCCCCACCTGGACATCCAGGTGGAGCTGGGAATTGAGGAGCACTCCCAGATGAACCCTGGGAACCAGCAGGGGGCAAACCCCATCAATGATGGGGGATGCCACACCTGACGCCTTCCCACTAGCATAAACTCCATCTTATCAGGATTCAGTTTCAGTTGGTTCACCCTCATCCAGTCCTTCACAGCTGCCAGGCCTGGGTTGGATGTAAGAGAGAGGTAGAGTTTTTGGTGTCATAAGTATATTGATGATCCCGAACATTAAACTGTCTCATGACCTTGCCCAGCGGCTGCATATACACGTTGAACAGGAGAGGGGACAAAATGGAATCTTGCGGGTCTCCACATGAGAGGTTCTGGGGTGATGAAAAACAATCCCTGAGCACCACCCACTGGGTTTTTCTGGCCAGGAAAAAGGAGAACCATTCAAAAATGATTCGGCCCACCCTGGCACGGTCCCCCAGGTGAGTCACCAAAGTTTTGTGGTCAACGATATCGAAAGCATCTGACAGATCTAACCGAATAAACTGGGTCAAACAACCCTAGTCCAATTCACTGTGGAGATTGTCTGCCAAAGCCACAAGTGCGTCTCAGTGCCATAACCGGGACGAAAGCTGGACTGCGAGAGATCTAGAAGACCAACGCAGTTCAGATGCCCCTGTAGCTGCTGGGCCACAACCCGTTCAATAACTTTCCTAAAAAGGGATGGTTAGAGACAGGCTAATAACTGGTGAAGGAGTCAACATCAAGTGATGTTTTTTTGAGCAGAGGCTGCACCACTGCCTCTTTGAGGCAGCTCGACACTCTGCCTCTCCTTCAGAGAGGCACTGACCGCCCCCCTCCAGTAACAGCTCCAACGTCTCCTGGCTGGCCTTGACCAGCCAGGACAGGCATGGGTTGAGTTTGCAAAAGGTGGCTCTAACAGCCCCAAGAATATTCTCTGCATCAGTGGGCGACACCCAATGAAACTTATCCCACAAAACTGGACAAGGTAGGGCTTCCATTACTTCTGGTTCTCCCACTGTAATAAGCGTGGCATCAAAATCGTGATGAATGAGAAATTTTATTCACGAGGTAATCTACAAACCATGTCACAATGGGCACAGGAAAATTCTAGTTGCAGTGGAGGGAAGCTGGACTGACCAGCCCCCTCACCACCTGGAAAATCTCAGCTGGATGAGCCTTCTATGAGGGCGGCAAAGAACTTTCTTTCCCATTTGCACAGCCATGGCATAGGCACACAAACTAGCTCTGTTGCAATCAGTTGGCTTCAGTATGAGAGCAGCACCACCTTCGTTCCAACTGTTGCCCTTCCCACCTCAGCTGCTGCAGCTCCTCAGTAAACCAGAGAGACCTGCAGTGCTGGTGTGCATGGACTGAATGCCTAGGAGCCATCCAGTCAATGGCCCCCATCAGCAAGGTGTTCCAAACCATAAAGTCATCAAGTGGACAGCCGACAAGATCAGAGGGTAACTCCCCCAGAGCATTCTGGAACCTCTCCAGTTCTATTAGTCTCAGAGGGTGATCCAGCCGAACTGGTTCCACACCTCTCCGGGGGCAGACATGCACCAGGAACCAGGCCTATAGGAGGTAATGATCCGTCCATGACAAGGGCACTGCTGACACCACCCCCATCAATGGATTTCCCAAAGCAGACCTCAAAAAAGCAGGTCCAGGCTATGCCCTCCATCATGTGTTGGGCCAATGACTACTTGAGACAGGCCCATGGTTGCCATGTCGGCCATGAACTCACGCTCTGCCCTTCCAGGACTGGCGTCGGCGTGGATATTGAAGTTCCCCAAGACCGAAGTCTTTGAGGACTGCAACACTACCTCCAACACCAGCTCTGCTAGAGTGTTCAGGGATGCCGCCATACAGGTAGTTGTTCTGTTTACTAGCAGCACCCCTAATCTTTCTCCTGTCAGATCAACCACAAGATCAACACCCTCAATACCTGACATAAACTGCACCGGGTACCTCCTAACATACTATGAATCCCTAAAAACAATGGCTGCACTGCCCCTGCTCCCCCCCCC
>QEPC01014287.1:4030701-4045366 GCA_003113815.1 Sphenodon punctatus
TCTCTAACCTTCCCTTTTTAGGGAAGGTTATTGAACGGGTGGTGGCCCATCAGCTGAAGGTACACCTGAATAACATCGGACTTCCTGATCCCACGCAGTCAGGCTTTCGTCTGGGTTATGGCATGGAGACAGCGCAGGTGACCTTGGTCGACAACTTCCTGGTAGAGGAAGTGACCCTATTGATTCTACTGGATCTATTGGCGACTTTTGATTCCTTGAAACATGAGCTATTGTTGACTCGCTTGTGGGACCTGGCTGGGGTGGACAGGACTGTTTTGCAATGGTTCTGATCTTACCACACAGGTAGATCACAGCAGGTGGTCCTAGGGTATTGAACTTCATCCTCTGGAGGTCTCTTGTGTGGGGTTCTGCAGGGTTCCATTCTGACCCCTCTCTTGTTCAATGTTAGGGATGTGTGAACAGACCAGAGTTTGGATATTTGGCCGTTCAGTTCGAAAACTTAGTTCAGGTTTTCCCCCCACTGAACATTTGGAAAGTTCGGCCATGGCAGAGGCTTGGGGTGCTCCAGGGGTGTCCATAGGGGCATGTCAGGCCATCTGAGAAACATCAGCAGCAGATAGCAGGAAGGCTTGGGGCTTAGCACCCTGGGTTGCCTGGGCAGGCAGGCTTGACTCCCGGGGGTGCCCGTGGGGGCATGGCTGGCCGTTTGAGACACAGCGGCAGCAGCAGCAGAGGCTGGGGGTTGCAGGCTGCCAGGCATCGGTGGAGCAGCGGCAGAGGCTTGGCCAGGGCTTGGTGACTGGCACCCCTACTTGGCTGGGCATTGCAGGCTGGCATCGGACTCGACCGATCTCAAGAAGCTCTACTGCAAATTGGTCAAGCCTTGCCCTGTGGTGAATCTCATGGACACCCAGCCCCTGCCCGCCAGTGCACTCATCCGAGTGATGCCCGCCTACAAGAGGGAGGAGCAAATGGCTGACATGCAGTACCAGCAGCAGCAGACATTGGATTGCCAGGGCACAGTAACTACGGCTGGAACTCCTACTTGGCCGGGCATTGCAGGCTGGCTGGCATTGGTGGAGCATTGGCAGACACTGAAGTGGAACAACAACCCTCCCTGCCTGGAATGTAGGCCCCAGAACCATGCTGGTGGGTCCTGGAGCTGGAGTGGCTGGCTGTTTCTTGATGTGGTGGAATGACGGCTCCCTGTGAGTGGAATGATGGCTCCTGAACCCTGATGGTGGGTCCTGGAGCTGGAGTGGCAGCTTCTGGATGATGTGGATGGACAACCCTCCATGCTTGTAACAAGACAGAAGTGATGCTGGATGGGGGGTGTTGGTGATCTGGGAGAGGGGAACACTCCTGTTATTGGGGGTGTTTGCCCTCCATTGGTTCCGCCTGGGGTGTGCTCCTGGATTCACAGCTGTGCTTGGATTCCCAGGTGTCATCTGCGGCCAGGGGTGCCTTTCGCTAATTACACCTGGTGAGGAGGTTCTGCTCTTATTTCTTGGACTCTGACCTCACCACCGTTATCCATGCATTTGTCACCTCGAGACTGGACTATTTCAATGCTCTCTACGTAGGGATGCCCATAGTGACGGTTTGGAAGCTGCAACTGGTGCAAAATGCGGTGGCCCATTTGCTTACTTGGATGGGCTGCAGGGAGCACATACAACCAGTGCTCTGAACATTGCACTCTTTGCCTACTGTCTTCTGGGCCCAATTCAAGGTGCTGGTTTTGACCTTTTAAAGCCCTCCATGGCCTGGGCCCTGCTTACCTATAGGATTGTCTCGCCCTCTGGGACCCTGAGCAGTCCCTGTGATCATCCAGGGGCATCCTGATGGAGGTCCCGAATTATCGGTGAGTTCGGACCAACAGGCAGACATTCTCGGTGGCTATGGAATGTCCTCCCGGTGGAGATTTGCCTCAGCCCAGATATCCTGGCTTTCTGACGAAGTTGTAAAATCTGGCTGTTCTGACAGGCGTTTGGTGGAGGGGAGGGGATGGGTTAGTGGGTAGTGGGAGGATTCTGTTTTCTACACAGATCAGGGTTGGGTTTTTTTTTGTTTACTGTTACATGGGTGTTTATATATAGGCCCTTTTCACACAGACATTCTAACACTGATAAAATGGAAGATTTTATTATACATGTTGCAGGGCACCCATAGAGCACACCTGCAGCACTGCAACATATATAAATAAATTGAAACACCTATTTTGTCGGTGTTAATGTCTGCGAAAAGGGCCTATATATATTTGTATTGTTATGTTTTATATTTATAATTGTACTTTAAAAAAAAATCCTTTATGTGTTAGCTGCCCCAAGTCAGCTCTGAGCGAGATGGCTGGGGGAAAAAATCAAGAAAAAACCCCAAATAAATAAATTGGATCACATCTGACACTCTTTACTCCCTTTTCAGATCATTAATGAATACATTAAACAACACCGGTCCCAGTGCAGATCCCTGGGACGCTCCACTATTTATCTCTCTCCATTGTGAAAACTGACCATTTAGTCCTACTGTTTCCTCTTCTTTAACTAGTAATGCCAGTCCATAATAGGACACTACCTCCTATCCAATGACTTAAATTTCCTCAAGAGTCTCTCTTGAGGGACATTATCAAAAGCTTTCTTAATAATAACCCCCTGCCCATCTCTGTCCTGTCTGGGCTGTGTGGAAGCTGCTGCAAAGAGCCATTGGCTATCAGTTAAAGAGTCCCTTGCAATTTGAGTATTACTGGTCTAAAGGCACAAAACAGATGAAGGGTGAAGCAACACAAAGTCGATGGCAGAACTAGGAGTAGGACTCATGTCTCCAGTTCCTCAGTCCAGTGTCTGATCCAATGGAGTAAGATGTTGTTTGTGCCTATAAAAAGTGCAGCTGCAGCTCTTAGAAAATGGGATGTAAAGTCATGTAACTTATGGCAGGAATAGATTTACACATGGAAAAGTTATATCCTTTTCCTGTTCCCATGCGAGCTTTGCTTGTTTGATCTATAGCTTTTCCTAGAGATCCCATTACTTAAAGTTTTATACTGGTAGCACTTATGTGAATAGTCTCACAATCTCTTGGCCACTTGTTGTTTGAAGGTGGTCTCAGCAAGAGCTGGGGATGTTAAATTGGTTGATATTTTATGTAGCTGCATCTTACATCTCTGAGATGCAGATATTGCTAGCAAAGATACTGTTTCCATTCTCTTTCAGTTTCTTACAAAACGGATTTCAAGTCCCGAAAAAGAAGGAAGCCATTTTGGAGGCAGCCACGCATCTGCAGGCAAAAGTACTGGTGTCGTAGGTCTAAAGTAATGGAGCAGCCACAACTGGACAAAGAGGAGGATCAGAAGTCGACCTTCGGGTGGAACCAAGGAGGCAAAGAACCAAAGGCGATAGAGGAGGAGCTGCAACAGCGGGGCCAAGAAAGGGTGGCTCCATGTGTGACTGTGCAGCCACAAAAGCAGCAAGGGCAAGAAGAAGAGGCACCAAGTGCACATGTTCAGTCTCCGCAGCTGGGCAAAGGAGGAGGGGGACTGTGTGTGACTGTGCAGGTGCAGCCACAGCGGGGCATGGAAGGTGGTGTTCCCCAGGACACTGTGGAAGTGCAGCAGCAAGAACAAGGAGGAGAGGCACTATGTGTGACAGTGCAAGTACAACTGCAGAGGGCAAAAAGTGGGGAGGATCCACAGGTGATTGTGAAAGTACAGCAGTCACCGCAACACCCGGGAAGGGAGGTACCATGCCCATGTGTGACAGTTCAAGTGCAGCAGGGTCAAGGAGGGGAAGTCCCACATTTGAGTGTGCATGTGCAGCAGGCACAGCCCAGAGGCCAGGAAAGGGAAGGGCCTACAATGATTAAAAACCAGCAACCCAACCAAGGCACAGAAAGGCCAGTGGCCACTGTGTTAAAGAAGCAGTGGCAAGGAGTGGAAGAGTCAAAGATGATGGAGTCACCACTGCAGCAGGATCAGCAGAGGCAAGACAAAGAGGATCCCAAATCCATAGAACGACTGGACAAAGAGAAGGATAGGTTGCAGGTGATGAAGGTAGAGCAGCAGCAGGAACCGAGTCAAGAAGGATCAAAGACGGCAGATTTGCAACAGTTGAGACCAGGCTCAGACATGACAGTGATTGTGCAGCAGCAAGATAATAGCCAGTCACAGGTATCAGATCTGCACCTGCTTAGTCTCTGTGAGGAATGTTCAAGGGTGACAGCAATACAGCAACAGGATCAGGGTCAAGATTATGAAGGGTCAAAGGCATCGGATCTGTGGCAACTGAGTTCAGGTGAAGGAGACTCTGACGTGACAGTAGTGAAGCAGCAGCAGGATGGGGAAGGATCCAAGGAGGTGGATCTGCAGCCACTTAGTCCAGAAGAGGAAGGTCCAGGGGTAACAGTAATGAAGCAACAGGAGAAACAAGGACAACATGAGCAAGCCACGGCTAAAAAACGCATGAGGGAGACACCTAATTATTTTGTGGCTATCCCCATAACAAATGACCAGGTATGCTAGAAAAGTGCTAAGACTTTGCTAAGGAGAAAATCATGCCTGTTTGTACTTTACTCATATTAAAGGTTTATTTAAAACAGAAAGTGGAGCTGGCTTGAAACTCCGGATCTTTTCCATCAAAATTCAGTTCTGACACTGTCAAAACTTTTTTCAAATGTTCCATCAAGATGGAAAATGCCAGCATTGGCAATGTCCGTAGGGGAGAACTTTGAATACTGGAGCTTAAATTACTAAAGACATGGCCACAGTTGTACACACAACCTGAGCATGCATAACCCAATAACTTTCCCTCCAAAATTAAGTAACTAATTGTAATGCATGCTTGTCTTAAGTGCCTGTTTTGGAGATGCTCCCTCCTAAGCTAGATATTTGTTGTTCGTATTATGATAGTGCCTAAGGACCCTATGCAGAATGTGCTGTAAAAAGATTATTTTTTTAAGATATCCCATTGATGTTAGTTTATTTGCAGTGGTGGTATTAGATGATCTTTCTTGCAGCAGTTGTCTGGATCATCTTCTGTCAGACCCTTACCATCAGGAAAACTAGCAGGGTCAGGCCCTCCTCCTCCCTTGGCTTTGGGAAAGGAGGCAGGTGGTTGGTTGTTTTGTTCAGTGTTGGGTCACAGCTTGCAGGTGTCCCATTTATCAGCCCAGAAATAGTGCAAGAGTTGGACAGGCATTGTATTGACCAGAAGATGTCTCCTTTAAGAGATCAGGATTTGCAGGCAGCTCAACCCAATTTTTGCTCGGCGCTGACAGGTTTGGCTCGCTGTGCTTCGCTAGCTACTAGTGAATGGGGTAAAGCCTTTTGTGCCCTCCCCTTAATGAGGAGGAGGAGAAGGTGGTGCTTGTCCTGCTTTAAGGTCTCCATATAGTGACTATCTGTCATTAGGGAAGCTAGGAACCTGATTGTGTGTGAGCTAGCTGGCTGGACATAACCAAGAGGTAGATGTTTGTTGGTGATAAGATTTTACTGACAGGCACAGGAACCCTTGGTGGAAGGTACGTGAGTTGTTAGATGGGGTTGTTGTTGTTTTGGCTAACGCTACATAAATTAGTGTCCCATGTTAACCCCAATCACATTTCCAAATTCTCTTTCCATCTGCCCATGACAATGTCTTCTCCATGTGCAAATCAGAATTATAGTCTGTAGATTGGAAACATGTTTGAAAGTAAACTTGCCTCAATATTAAGAGTTTCATAATCATCTGGCTCCCTTGCATGCTAAGTCCATGTATACTTGGATTTTCCTTTTTCCGTTTGTCTAATTTAGGTTAACTTCAGGCTTATTGAGGATGGTTTCAAAATAAATCTTTTTAACTTTCTTTTTGATTGAGTCAATTACATGGAAATATAAATAGATTCAGAAGAAGCTAAAAATTGGCCATGGAGCTCTACAAAACAATGTGTCTGAAAATGGAAAATTTAGTCAGCTAAACTACTTTGTTTGCCATTACACTTTCTCTTTTGGGAAGAGACATCGGTTTCATCTGTGATCAAACTCGTAATCAGAAAGTGGCATAAGATTAATTATGGAAATGCTATTCAATTTCCACAGTCTATTAACAACTGACAACTGCATGAATATCACATTAATATTTGCACAGCACTGTTAGCTTTATTCCAGCAGACTGAAGTCCAGATTCAGAGCTGGTGCAAGCTGCTGCTGATTCCAGTTCTGATTTTGGTTTCTAGATTTTAAAAGGAAAGTCAGCTTCCTGACCTTCCACCTGGTTCAGAAGAATGTTTTGTAACAAATGTAGCTTTGTTATACCTGGGCAACTCTATTGAGGTTTGTGGGTACATGTGATGTTGGATATTGCCCTTTTAAATATTGTGTTTACTAGAGCTAGGTGTAAAAATCTCCCATAAAATTTTATTTAACCAAAAATAGTTTGATATGGTCCAAAATCTTAACTCAAGTTCTTTTGGGTCTCAAGTTTTGTACTGCAATGAATTTTGGGTGACTTTATCATATTTCATGCTTGCTTTTAATATATTTATTTCTTAGATTTTTTTTCTAGGTCCAGGAAAATTGTGGTAATTTTTTTTTTTTACACATACAGGAAAACTAAGACCATCTCAAAGGACATAAAATGGAAATGTTGATTTGGAATTTCAATTTTTTCCTGGAAATAAAAATTGGTCAGTTCCTACTACCTTCTTGGGATTTTTGAGCCACACATTCACAAGTTTAGATCTTCTAAACTGAGAACTTAGCTAAAGAGCCCTCCATCAAGTCCAGAATGCATCTGTCCCACCTCTAATTTACCAATGATAATAGAGCTTTTGGCAAGTCCTTAGCTTTACTTAGTTTAATATAATTTCTTTTATGGCATTGTAGATTTTGGACAAAATTGAAGATGTCCAGGAGCTCATATTCACTAAAGAACCTGACTTGCTGAGAGCATTTATTCCTGTTCAGACTATGCATCTTACAATCATTGTAGCTCACCTGAGAACAGAAGACGAAGTGAAGAGGTAAGATGACTGTAAAAGGAAAACTAGAGGGGAACGGTTGCTGTGTTGGTCTCAAATGTAAGAGAGGGAGACAAAGGAATTCAGATGATATTCAACTTGACCAACTTCTGTTGGTGAGAGTATACAAGCCTTTGGGCCACTTGGGGCCCTTCCCCAGGCAAGTTAAAAAGTAAAAACGTATGTAGTGAGCAAATGCAAGACAGGTATATATTTTATTTATTCAGGTTTTCACACCACCTTCCCCATTAAGGCTCCGGGCAGCTCACAACACACACACAAAAATCTAAAAATCCCCTTAAACCATGCCCCAACCCTCCCTTCCCCCAAACCAAATCCCACCCAGCCAAATGGAAAAGTTTTACATCACTTCTGCAACATGATCAGGTCTGTGCTTAGACGAATCTCTAAGAGAAGGGAGTTCCATAACTGTGGGGCAGCCACTGAGAACACCTCTCTGCATGCTTTTGTTGTAGAAACGTGGCAGGCAGAGGTGCACTTAAAGGGCACTGCTGGCTGACCTCAAAGGCCATGATGGAACATGAGAAACAAGGTGGTCTTTCACATATTTGGGGCCCAAGCCTTTTCGGGCCTTATATAGGTAAATAAATAACCAACCAGCAACTTGAATTGTGCCTGGAAAGCTATTGGCAGCCAGTGCAGACTCTAAAGCACTAGTGTAATGTTCTCCTGATGACCTGTCCCTGACAGAAGACAGCCCACCATATACCAGCTGCAGCTTCTAAACTGGCATCATGCATATGTGAAAGAAATCACTTGGTGACAGCTAGGGATGGAAATGTCAGTTTTGGATTAATCTGAACCTCCCCCGGTAATGGACCGGTTTGGATTAATATGAAGCAGGCCATAAATCGACCTGCCATTTATGGATCCTAAATTTTGGATCTGTATTTTCCCCCCAGCCCAATCCCCCAGGACCCTGGAGTGCTACTTACCAGCCTGAGAGGGACTGATTGAAATGCTGCTGCTGCTGTGGCTGTCCAACTGGCTCTTGCCACAACATCCTCCCTCCTCCAGATTGTGCATGCGCAAAATGGTACCAATGTCATTTTGGCTACTGTTACCCTGAGATTCTCCCAGGAATTAACTCCACCATGGGGTCAGGGATCTCCATAGGAAAACTTAAGTTTCCTCACCAAAAAGTCACAATAGACAATTATTATGACTAAAATACTACAGTTTATTGCCCTGCCAAACTGGCTTACACAGTACTATAAAAGCACTACGGAAGCACGCAAAAAAAAGTTATTGATTACAAAGATATATATTCTTGGAGAATATATCTCAGCACACAGATATTGCAGGTCCCAAAAAGTTAAGGGTCTGTGGGGTCCTGCAGGGGAAGATAAGATGTTAACTGCTGCTATGCAGGAGACTTGATAAGAATTAAAGTAAAAATAGTAAAAATAAAAGATAGAAAATATAAAGAAAAATATAAAACAAAATTTGTCCAGAGGTTGAGGAATGGCCTCTCAACAAGCAAGGAGCATGGAAGCTCCAAAAAGGGAGGGGAAAAGACAGAGAAGCACTTGGGGGAATTCTGTCCACCTGGCAGAGTTAAAAATGGAAAAGAAACAGGTTTATCTAGACCAATACAGTGTTTCCATAAAAGAAAAGTAAAGTCTGCACCTGGGGACAAAACCTTAAAGAAAAATAAGAATTGCCCTTCAAAAATGGGAAAAGAAATTAAAAAAATTAACTTTAAGGCAAAAAGAGAAATAGCTTTAAAAGAATGAAAAATGAAGTGTAAAAAATGAAAATAAAATGGCTTTAAAAGAGTGAAAAATGAGAGAAATTAAGTTAAAATTGAAAATAAAATATCTGGAAAATGAAAAAAGTTAAAATTAAAATAGATTGAAAAGAGTGACAAATGAATTTTATTTTGATTTTTACATTTTTATTTTCATTTTTAAATTCAAACTGAGAAAAGAAAGAAAAGTNCTCCATGTGCAAATCAGAATTATAGTCTGTAGATTGGAAACATGTTTGAAAGTAAACTTGCCTCAATATTAAGAGTTTCATAATCATCTGGCTCCCTTGCATGCTAAGTCCATGTATACTTGGATTTTCCTTTTTCCGTTTGTCTAATTTAGGTTAACTTCAGGCTTATTGAGGATGGTTTCAAAATAAATCTTTTTAACTTTCTTTTTGATTGAGTCAATTACATGGAAATATAAATAGATTCAGAAGAAGCTAAAAATTGGCCATGGAGCTCTACAAAACAATGTGTCTGAAAATGGAAAATTTAGTCAGCTAAACTACTTTGTTTGCCATTACACTTTCTCTTTTGGGAAGAGACATCGGTTTCATCTGTGATCAAACTCGTAATCAGAAAGTGGCATAAGATTAATTATGGAAATGCTATTCAATTTCCACAGTCTATTAACAACTGACAACTGCATGAATATCACATTAATATTTGCACAGCACTGTTAGCTTTATTCCAGCAGACTGAAGTCCAGATTCAGAGCTGGTGCAAGCTGCTGCTGATTCCAGTTCTGATTTTGGTTTCTAGATTTTAAAAGGAAAGTCAGCTTCCTGACCTTCCACCTGGTTCAGAAGAATGTTTTGTAACAAATGTAGCTTTGTTATACCTGGGCAACTCTATTGAGGTTTGTGGGTACATGTGATGTTGGATATTGCCCTTTTAAATATTGTGTTTACTAGAGCTAGGTGTAAAAATCTCCCATAAAATTTTATTTAACCAAAAATAGTTTGATATGGTCCAAAATCTTAACTCAAGTTCTTTTGGGTCTCAAGTTTTGTACTGCAATGAATTTTGGGTGACTTTATCATATTTCATGCTTGCTTTTAATATATTTATTTCTTAGATTTTTTTTCTAGGTCCAGGAAAATTGTGGTAATTTTTTTTTTTTACACATACAGGAAAACTAAGACCATCTCAAAGGACATAAAATGGAAATGTTGATTTGGAATTTCAATTTTTTCCTGGAAATAAAAATTGGTCAGTTCCTACTACCTTCTTGGGATTTTTGAGCCACACATTCACAAGTTTAGATCTTCTAAACTGAGAACTTAGCTAAAGAGCCCTCCATCAAGTCCAGAATGCATCTGTCCCACCTCTAATTTACCAATGATAATAGAGCTTTTGGCAAGTCCTTAGCTTTACTTAGTTTAATATAATTTCTTTTATGGCATTGTAGATTTTGGACAAAATTGAAGATGTCCAGGAGCTCATATTCACTAAAGAACCTGACTTGCTGAGAGCACTTATTCCTGTTCAGACTATGCATCTTACAATCATTGTAGCTCACCTGAGAACAGAAGACGAAGTGAAGAGGTAAGATGACTGTAAAAGGAAAACTAGAGGGAGAACGGTTGCTGTGTTGGTCTCAAATGTAAGAGAGGGAGACAAAGGAATTCAGATGATATTCAACTTGACCAACTTCTGTTGGTGAGAGTATACAAGCCTTTGGGCCACTTGGGGCCCTTCCCCAGGCAAGTTAAAAAGTAAAAACGTATGTAGTGAGCAAATGCAAGACAGGTATATATATTATTTATTCAGGTTTTCACACCACCTTCCCCATTAAGGCTCAGGGCAGCTCACAACACACACACACAAATCTAAAAATCCCCTTAAACCATGCCCCAACCCTCCCTTCCCCCAAACCAAATCGCACCCGGCAAAATGGAAAAGTTTTACATCACTTCTGCAACATGATCAGGTCTGTGCTTAGACGAATCTCTAAGAGAAGGGAGTTCCATAACTGTGGGGCAGCCACTGAGAACACCTCTCTGCATGCTTTTGTTGTAGAAACGTGGCAGGCAGAGGTGCACTTAAAGGGCACTGCTGGCTGACCTCAAAGGCCATGATGGAACATGAGAAACAAGGTGGTCTTTCACATATTTGGGGCCCAAGCCTTTTTGGGCCTTATATAGGTAAATAAATAACCAACCAGCAACTTGAATTGTGCCTGGAAAGCTATTGGCAGCCAGTGCAGACTCTAAAGCACTAGTGTAATGTTCTCCTGATGACCTGTCCCTGACAGAAGACAGCCCACCATATACCAGCTGCAGCTTCTAAACTGGCATCATGCATATGTGAAAGAAATCACTTGGTGACAGCTAGGGATGGAAATGTCAGTTTTGGATTAATCTGAACCTCCCCCGGTAATGGACCGGTTTGGATTAATATGAAGCAGGCCATAAATCGACCTGCCATTTATGGATCCTAAATTTTGGATCTGTATTTTCCCCCCAGCCCAATCCCCCAGGACCCTGGAGTGCTACTTACCAGCCTGAGAGGGGCTGATTGAAATGCTGCTGCTGCTGTGGCTGTCCAACTGGCTCTTGCCACAACATCCTCCCTCCTCCAGTTTGTGCATGCGCAAAATGGTACCAATGTCATTTTGGCTACTGTTACCCTGAGATTCTCCCAGGAATTAACTCCACCATGGGGTCTGGGATCTCCATAGGAAAACTTAAGTTTCCTCACCAAAAAGTCACAATAGACAATTATTATGACTAAAATACTACAGTTTATTGCCCTGCCAAACTGGCTTACACAGTACTATAAAAGCACTACGGAAGCACGCAAAAAAAAGTTATTGATTACAAAGATATATATTCTTGGAGAATATATCTCAGCACACAGATATTGCAGGTCCCAAAAAGTTAAGGGTCTGTGGGGTCCTGCAGGGGAAGATAAGATGTTAACTGCTGCTATGCAGGAGACTTGATAAGAATTAAAGTAAAAATAGTAAAAATAAAAGATAGAAAATATAAAGAAAAATATAAAACAAAATTTGTCCAGAGGTTGAGGAATGGCCTCTCAACAAGCAAGGAGCATGGAAGCTCCAAAAAGGGAGGGGAAAAGACAGAGAAGCACTTGGGGGAATTCTGTCCACCTGTCAGAGTTAAAAATGGAAAAGAAACAGGTTTATCTAGACCAATACAGTGTTTCCTTAAAAGAAAAGTAAAGTCTGCACCTGGGGACAAAACCTTAAAGAAAAATAAGAATTGCCCTTCAAAAATGGGAAAAGAAATTAAAAAAATTAACTTTAAGGCAAAAAGAGAAATAGCTTTAAAAGAATGAAAAATGAAGTGTAAAAAATGAAAATAAAATGGCTTTAAAAGAGTGAAAAATGAGAGAAATTAAGTTAAAATTGAAAATAAAATATCTGGAAAATGAAAAAAGTTAAAATTAAAATAGATTGAAAAGAGTGACAAATGAATTTTATTTTGATTTTTACATTTTTATTTTCATTTTTAAATTCAAACTGAGAAAAGAAAGAAAAGTAGCCTTAAAAATAGCTTTGAAAATGAAAAGTGGCTTTAAAAATGAAAAATAAAAGACAGGAGAAAGTAGTAATAGAAAAGATTGGAAAAGAAAGAGTTGGGACAGAAAAAAAAACTAGTCCCACAGGTGACTTGGCCCAGCAGCATGTTGGTTAGCAAGCAAATGTCTTTCTCTCCTTCTTCTTTAGGTTAACAATATCCTGCCAGTCTTATAGGATTTCTGAGAGTCTTTCAATATGGCTGCCAGGTGTTCCACCAATCAGTGGCCATCAGGTCAGGGGTGATCTGGTTTTTCTCCAATCAGCATGAAGTTTGTCTTTTGCCAAGAGATGATGCTAAAGAAAGATGTTTTTGGTTTCTATGTCTCCACAGCCGTATCTTCTTCATGGTTATTTTGACTTCACCCCTCCTTACTTCTATGAACCAAGATCATGGTAACCTTTTACCGGTCCTGATCTTTGTCCCACTTCAATAGTCTATTAGCTTGACTGGAGCTCTATGAAACCCAGTGGCGTCTATTAGCTTCACTGAAGTTTTATTAAATTCTATTAATTCTACATCACTTCATATAGGGATTATTTTCAGGAAGTTGTTGAACAGATGCTATATCTGCCTTGCTTCTACTCGCTTTAGCAAGAAATTTCAGAGCAACACTGATTTATAAAACTTTGAGTTTCTCATTAAGACCCAGTTCAAAAGAACAATTACTTATTCCTCTGAATCGTGTATTTAGGTATAATTTGAAGCCAAACTTCATGTTGAAATAAACTTTAATTCATTAATTAAATACATTATACTTATATATATTTATTTTTATATTTATTTTATAGATTTCTATCCCGCCCCCTCCTGCAATGTCTTTAGTCTCTAATTTCCCCCCTAGATTTCCTAATCTATACAGAATTCTTTCATTCAATTACCTTAAAACAATTTGGAATTTACATTGGGAAATATGTTGATTAATACTACTCCAACTGGCAACCTTAAAAACCCTTATTTAGCTTAAAAATTAAACATATTTTAGCATTTGAGATATGACCGAGACAATAAAACACCGTTTCTGCAGGGTGGCGGTGTTTCTCTATTATCAGTATTACTGCCTAATTATAAGCTGAAAACATGTTTTCAACTCATTTGATGTTATGAGAAGCTGTTTTGACCTAAACTTGCAAAAAGACCTTGGGTTCCAGAAACAAACATGTTATCAGTATCTCTTCTAATTCCTTTGTGCCAATTACTCTAAAAGTCAAATTTGTTTCCCCAGTACAACAGACCCCAACTTGAAGGTTGCTATTGCTTAAAACCTAGTTTCCGCCAAACTTATCACATTATTAATGATATTTTGATACTCACACCTAATATTAATAGAAACCCATTAAAGTTGGCAAGTAGACAATTCAAAGTCACATTATTAACAAAATTAAACTTTAACAGAAGTTCACCATGTGAATAAAGACAAACATATTAATAAAATACAATTTCAATAGATGGGGAACAGATCTCAAACGTTTATGTTGGAGAGATGAAGAAACCAACATAAGCAAGTAAATTTATTTTAAAACAAACTATAATAAAATGGCAAGTATGTTGTTAAACAGCAAGTAATCAATAATGAACCATAAATACATATTATATCCAAACAGTTTAACAGCGCCATATTAGAAATCAGTGTCTATACTGTGAAATACCGCTAGAGGACCCCATTGTGATATCATAAATAGAATTAACTTCTAACAACTATTTTGTTTACTTCATTCCAAAGCTCATAACGTCAAAACAAAATAGTTGGAGCGAGGACTTTCACGTAACCCAAAACAAGATAATATTCAGTGAAAGGCCAAAGTGGTTGCAGCTGCATAGCGTGCTATAGGTCGCAAGAAAGGAAAAGAACAAAGAAAAGTGGATTCCATGATCTATTCTGAAAAATGAAAACTTTAAATCTATGATGACTTTCATCCATAGTTAGGATGGAAAAGTAAATCTCAGACCTGAGTTAGACGCTATAAGGAATCCCTCTCTCTGTTGGGCACTTCCTGGGCACCCCAGTTAATACAGGTTGCTTTCAGCAAACAACATGGCTTAAAGATGTCACCTGTTCTAAAGGTTATGGCTTCTTTTGCCATACCATTGCCTGCTTATCAAAACACCCACTACTTGGGGGTCAAAGAACCCATCTATATATGTTAAAAGTAAATAGTTTAAAAGCATTGACAAGATTTTACAGAAGAACCAACAAAACAGGGCTTGCTTCAATTTCGGGGCATGTATTTTTAAATCTTAGGATGAGCTAAGTTTTGTAAATAATTTGTGTTTGCATGTGTGTGTATTTGTGACTGTTTTTAATGGAAAACAGGCTATGTTTTTAAAAACACTCCACCTTTTTGTATACAATGTTTGAAAAATTGTGTATCCACTAGGGATGGGACTCTGGGTGGAATTC
>QEPC01014287.1:4050180-4064002 GCA_003113815.1 Sphenodon punctatus
GGGGGCGGGGCTGTGCGGCCACAAGTTGCGGAGCGCGGCCCCGCCCTCTCCCAGATTCCCTGCCAGGATCCCCCGGCATGTCTGATATGGCGTGATGGGGTGACCCCGGCGGGGAATGAATTGGGTGATTTCGGTACAGGGCCAATGGGCCCCGTAACGTCTGAAATCACCCCCTGTCATAGGCTCATTCTTTGCATATGCTGTTCAGGTTATAAAATTGGAACCTTTCATCACATCTTTCTGATATTTAGCAGAGATGATCCTGAATGTGTGAGATACAGCCCTGCCAAATTACATGTACACTGGTTGGACTAAAAAGATGTTAGTCAGATATACTTTTATAGGTTAATTGATTATACCACCATGACACTTTATCCAATCCTTCTGAAATTTAGCATAGATATTAAACAAGGGGAGGGGTATAAACTTACTAGGTTTCATCCACATTAGATAGGAGACAAATAAGATACAGTCAGGAATGTATATGCAGATTGTTTGCAAAATAACATAATTCAACTGCTTATAAAATCTGATTCCTTTATCCAATCCTTCTGGAATATGCTATACCTAATACTGTTCATTTGAGGTACAATCCCCCCAGGTTTCATCCAAGGATAATGAAAGACAAAAAGTTACAGCTGGAAATGTGTGTCTCATTGAAACCAATGGAAATTGAACACGATAACATTTTTATATTTTTGAAAATGAAAATGACAGATTTAAATACCGAAAAATGACATGAGTCCCTGCTACACTCCTCTAATCTACACCATGCACCCTTCATATCTGAATCATCCAACGCTCTTCACATCAAACCAGTGCAAGGATTTTTGCTGCCCTAAGAAAACGTGTGTGTGTGTGCACGCCCTTTGTGCAACCAGTGTACACATTGCGCAACTCACATGCATGTTGTACTCAACATGCGTATGCACAGCCTGCTTCTTGGCCCTGCTTCCCACTGCCTCCTGGCCCCTGATCCATCTGCAGTGCTTTCCAGTGGTGGCAGTGGCAGCTGGATCAGGAACAGGAAAGACACCACCTTCAACTTGAAGGATAAGCAGCAGCAACAGCGAGCTGGTGCAGGGGTGGATTGGGGTGGAGCTACCTAGGGGCAGGACTGGTGCAAGGACTATTGTCACCCTAGGCAAAGCCCTGCACGTGTGGCCCTTGTGCAACCTGTGTACATATTGTGCACCTCACATGCAACCCATGAGCATGTTACACACAACCCCCATGTGCGCACACCTAGTGCACAACATGCATATGCACAGCCTGCTTTTCTGGCACTGAGGGGCTGGTAGCCCTACTCCCCCTCTGCCTCCTGGCCTCCGACCTAACCTCAGAGTTTACTGGCGGTGGCAGCTGAATCAGGGACAGGAGAGGCACCCACCCCCTTCAACTTGCAAGAGAAGTGGCAGCAACAGATGGATCAGGAGCAGGAGAGTGGGCAGTGGAAGCTAGATCAATGGGATGGATCTATGGGGCACCTCTCTCATCCCCCATCCAGTGCTGAGCATGTTGCCAAGGCCACCTACGGCAGAAAGTTGAAGGGTGTGCCTATCCCATGCCATCCGGTGCAGAGCTTATTGCCGGTGGCAACAGCGGGGCAGCTTGATCAGGAGCAGGAGAGCCTCCACCTTCATGTTGGTGTCCTAGGCAGCTGCCTGGGCAGCCTAATGGTAGCACCGGCCCTGCCTAGGAGGCATCTCTTCCACCCCCCGATTCAGTGCAGAGCTAATTGGCAAGGCTGCCTAGGACAGGAAGTTGAAGAGGGCGCCTTTCTTGTCTCATCCTGTACAGAGCTTATTGTCAGTGCAGGGCAGGAGCAGGAGAGCTGCTCTTTCAAGCTGGTGCCCTAGGTGGCTGCCCGAGCTGCCCTAATGGTAGCACCGGCCCTGCTTCACATCCTTTCAATTTTAATGCCCATTTGCTTGCCCAGATCACATGCTAGGATGTGCTTGAAAACATATTGAACAAAAGACCACACAAGATGTTCTTTGCAAAAAAAAAACCCAAAACCCCTCCACCCCCTAAATTTCCTGTCCTTTCATCTGGTTTTGGAATGATAAACCTGTTCTGGGGAGGAAGCTACTGATCAGAGTTTTTAGACAGGAGTGGGGAGGGAACCTCTGATCTGTGGGCTAAATCTGCCCCCTTCGTAATCTTTTATTTGGGCCATTCCAATTCCTGGATATGCCCCAGTCCCTACCCTCAAGTACTGAAAGAGTGAGTTCAGAGGAAGGGAAGGGAAATGATGGCATGCAGTCAAGGGTAGGGGATGGATCAGTGACCTAGATCCAGCATCTTTCCTGCTCTCACTCCGAGCACTCCCTTACTGAAACACCCTTGCCCCCAACTCCTATCCAGACCACAAGGCTTGTTTTGATTTTCAAAGTGGTCTGTGGGAGAGAAAAGGTTACCCACCCTTGATTTTAGCTATCCGTCTAGTTTCCGTCGTCTTACTTTGCAAGAGGGACCAATTCTCTGATTTGATACTGAGTAGTGATGGGCCTTCCTTGTCCAGCTAATGTCCCTGTCTTTTTTGAAAACGCTGGGTGGCTTTTTTTTTTTTTTTTTTTTAAGAACTAGCATTTTTAAACTGCTAATCAATCCTTCCATGTAGGACCCACTTCTTCTGTATAACACAGATAGAAATTTGTTAATCTGCTGCTCTTAGCCAAAATGTGCCCTAAGCATCCTCCATTTTAATGATACTGATGCAGTAATAGTGTTTAGTGTTATTACTCTGTTGGGCAGGAGTGGACTTATCTGACCTCTGCTGCGATAAGCTAACATTTTAGGGACTCTGCAATTTAGACTTCAGTCCCAGTGATCTGAACTCTTTTCCCCAACCTCTTTAGAGCAGGGTGTAAGTCAATAATTTAGATTGCAAACTCCAGACATATGCTTTCAGAGCTTGATTTTTAATATCGGTTTGCTCATTGATTGCTCGAACTACTTAAGATTGTCTAGCCATGAGGCAACCTGCTGGGTTTTGATCTGTTCATTCGGTTACTGGTGCTCTCATTACTGACACAATGTTTAAACTTTTGTTATTTCATGTTCTTATTTTTTTTTCTCCATGATTTTGGCCATTTTCTGACTCCTAATGAGCCTTGAAAATATGAATCACATCTCCCCTTTCAAAAACATCTGCGAATAAATGACTTCCCAGTTGGACAGACTACACCGGGTAGAGAACAATTGGTTAAATTGCTGCAAAAATGAAAAACAAAAATCTATCTTTAATTGCATGATCATTTTGATTAAAAAAAATAAAATAACAAAAACCCCACATCTTTAAAGCTTTGCCTTTGGATATAGACAGTCAGGCACCATAGAGAGAGCTCATGACTTGGGAATTATTATACAAAGCTCAAATGATGTGTAGCCAACTACAACTTCTTCAAGGTTGTCAAATTGATTGATGACAGCTTTTTAAGATAAAAATGAAGCTGTTCAAACACGTTAAATTTAGAACTTTTCATGAATTTGCCATTGAAATTTCAATAACAAGTGAATAAGATTTCACAAATTATTAGGCCATTTCAATTTTATTAAGAAAATAAATAAAAATAAACAGCAGCTGTTCTATTATTCTGGAATTAGTCACTGGGGATGGTATTATTAGAGTCCTAGTATCAGGCAGGACCATTACTCCAGCAAGTCGTCCCCTGTATATGACAGAACACTGCACTTCCCCAATGAAGCCAAGGTCTAGATGCTGATGATGATACATCCTTCAGAAAACTATGGTGTGCTACAGGCAAAGGGCAAGAGAGACCAAGATGCACCAATGCCAGAGCCATGTAATGACATGGAATTAATTTGGTGAGCTACCTAACCATAGGATTTGAGCAAGCAGGCCACACCCCATGCTGTAGTGGAAAGCAAACCCCCCAAAGTCACCAAACAGTCTGATCAGAGGAAAATTTCTTTCTTTTCAAACCTCTAAAACCTATACCAGTCCACCATCCGTGATAAAAACTCTGACCCCCCTCAACCACCCTGTCCCTTTTACAAATGTGGCCATGTGTGCTTCCATGGGAAAAAAAAAATAAAAAAAACAAATTGAATGGGTTTGGGAATTCCCTCCTGACCACTACACACAACTTTTTGAAGCATCTGAGTGGGAACCAGTCATTTGATGCTATTCATGAAGCTCCATGTTAAAACTAATTAGTTTCTTTGTCTCTGCTCCTCTTTTTGGGATACTACTTCAGACTCCAATCATCTGATTAGGAGCAACCTACTAATTTTCAGGAGCAACCTTCTAATTTTCAGAAATTATTCATGGCCAGTTTACACCCATTAGTTCTTGTGTCAACATTATCCTTTGATTTGAAAAGCTCTTTCCTTTTGCCCAGGCTGCATGTGCAGAGGGGTGTTGTATTGTCTGGCAGAATAGTGACTTAAGTGGGGCCAATCCCATGCCCCACATGCACTGTGTGCAACCCACACAAGTCCATTGAGTGCAGATTGTGCTGTGCAGATCCTGCGCAGAAGGGATTTGGGATTGCAGACAATCACTGCACTTTGCATTTATATAAAAATAGTTTTATGACTTAAAGTTCTTAACAGTTCCTCACCATCAGTAGGGCTCTGGCATACATTCAACCAACTGAGTTGTTCTCAGTGGAGTTCTTAGTACACAAATTGATCCATATATTTGTTAGTTATGGGATCACTAACCCCCATCAAACCTCTGAATTTGTCTGTGTGTAGTAGAAAAGACTGGCAAAGTTGACCAAGCAGAAGTGGAAGCTTATTTTGTCAGAAGTCAGCTAAGAATAAGGGAATGAATCACTCCATTATGACCTGTTGGGCACTTCTCTGAAGCAACTGACAGTGGCCACTGTTGAAGACAGGATGATGGGCTCAAAGGACCATTGGTCTGACCCAGTATGGCACTTCTTATGGTTGTAGTTTTATCCCCTCAGTGGCCTTTTGAGAGAAAGGTAGGGACTGGCACAAGGCAAATGAAAATAATTTGCCAAGGTCATAAGGGAAGTCTTATCATGAAATGAACACAGGTGTCTTCTTCAGTCCCGGTCTACTGTCATATTCTTCCCATGCTAGAAGACCCTTTTATCTTGCACTCTGTCTCTGTATAGGAACATGGGATATGCTCGCATCTTGTGGCAGAGGGTGTTGCCTAATACTCCTTGTAAGATTCCATACAAGCATCACCTCGAAGTCATCTAGGTCATGGATTCCCAAGCTTTCCAGTGGGCTGGGCTACTGTCAACTCTTAAAACTCCTCAGACACTACACTTCTGTTAGAGAGGACAATGGCCCAGCATATGCTAGTTGAGAGCAGACTGTGGTTGGACAAGTTGGGCAGCTTCATAAGAACTAGGGATGTGTGAACGCGGTTCAGAGGTTCGGAGTTCGGACCGAACTCGAACAGTTTGGTCACCCGAACCGAACATTTGAACCAAACTCGAATTTGACCAAACTGTTCGGTTGAATTTGAACCAGTTCAGAAGGCAAAAAACCTGGTTTTGAATGTACGAACTCTGTTTGGAAGATCGGAATCCGACCGACCTCAAATAGTTTGGTCGACTGAACCGAACTTTCGAACTCGATTTTTGAACTGAATTTAAAAGGGGAAGTAAAGAGGATGAAGATACACTAATGGAAACTAGCAATGGATCCTCAAAAAGTTCCTGAAGAATAAAAAATGTCTTCAGGTGCTTTTTAAAGGTGAGGGAGGGAGAAATAGAAATGAATATCTGTAGGGAATGAATTCCACACGAAGAGACCCATCACACATTATGGCCATTCCCTTCCTCACACCTATGCTCCAACCTCAGATGATCTCAGCAGGGACTGAAGCTTTTATTTGGTAGTTGCCTGTAATTCTCCAGGCCACTTGCCATGGCCTTGCAGACCAATCGAGACCCATGACTTCCATGCTGAATTTGGCACAGAACCAGTTCTCCACAGAAATAACTCTCTCTGCACTGCAGAAATCAGACTTTCAGCCTGATTATTAGGGCTGAGATTAGAGCAAGTGTTCCCATTGCTCAGGGAAATACCGACCTTTTGTGAGCTCTTGTATTTGTTGATACTTCATTAGTCTCCAGTGATTCCACACTTCCACCATTGCTGATTGCCTGCAAGTTTCCATAATTTTTGTCACTTTCCAGGTTTTCTTTGTCATTTTTCATAATTTTAGTCATTTTTGTCACTTCCTGGTACTCTTATGGCAACTTTTATGGCAACTTCCAGCACTTCCCTGGCACTTAGCCAGAACTTTTTGTGTCTCTGTAGCCCCTGGGTGCCTGCAGGACACACACAGTACTTTGCATTGGCCCTGTAGCAGCTCTGTTGAACTTGCAAAAAATAACAACACATTGTGAAAATGGTGGAAAAGCCAGTAAGTTTCCATGTTGTGCAAATGAAGGCAAACCACATTGTACCTGTTTCTGATGGAAACCGCATTTGCTGTGATTTGTCATTTCAGGCCTACTGATGATGAGTTCAATCAATTTGCTTCTTGGGCTCCAGCCAATGGGGAGCTAGCATCAGGTTTTTACCAACACTGCCAGGCACTGGGCTGGGGCAGGGAAAAGGGCAAGTTAATTGATGGAGATGAAAACGCTTTAAGTGCAAGGAGGAGAGGCAGCTCTGTAGAGCCTGGAAACTGCTTGGACTAAGTGCTCCTGGCAGCTGACCACAGAGGGACTGCTCTGTCATCCTCCACACAGAGATGAAATGAATACTGAATCTCTTATTCAAGGTGGCTGCTCTCTTGACTGGATAAAGAACTGAATGTTTGTGTTGGAGTGGAGCTACAATGTGGTTTGGTTTCGGGTTGGTTGTTCAGTTTGGCGGTTGGTCCGTCCAGTTTGTGGTCATCAGTTTGAAACTGTGGGGTTTAGTTCAGGGCTGGTTCAGGAAGTTGTGGGGTTTGGTTCTTTTCATGGTGGCCAGTGCAACTGGTGCCCAGCACACGCAAAACACTATTCTCTCCAAATTTTACACATTTATTTTTAGTTTCCTGTTGATCTTCCAAAAATGTGGGAGTGGGGTGGTGTGGGGGGGGGGACTCTTTGATTTTGCAATGACCATGATAAGTGTGAGAGTAAAGAAAGAAAAATGAAAAAAAAAAACAGAGCATGAGTTCTGCATCAAAACTTGGGTGATTTTATCAGTTAGCATAATTTACTTTGCTTGAAGAACTTGAGTTGCTAGGTCATGGTCACAGAATATGGTCAGAGCCCCAGCAACAGTTTGGGAATTGGTAACTTTGACTATAAAGTTAGTATATAGATTCAGACTAAAGATTGTGGTTCCAAATGCTTGAAGTTTGGGGAAGTCTGACTTGGCCTGAGATGCAAAGCTCAGACTTCTATTTAATTTCTATGTATCTCATTTTAAATTTTCAGCCACTTTTGTATGTAAACCCATGACCGTTTGTTTAACCACATAATACATGGCTATGGCTTAACTACATGGCTGCTGCAAGAAAATTACAGGTAATTTATGACTGGCTCCCTTGTTAACTCCAGCTCCCCCCCCCCCCCCTTTTGCTTGTTTATCAGAAGCTGTGGAGAGCTCTTTTAATGAAATGAATTTAGATATCACAGGGAGCAAAGACTTCAAAGCCCACCTGACCTTCTTAAAACTATCAAAAGTACCTGCATTGAGAAGGAGGGTAAGTAATCTTCTGTAAATTCCATCCATTTGGACTTCCTTTTAAAGAGTCTCTCTCTTCTGAACAGATTTGTAATGATTTTTTCACTACAACACTTCCCGAGCTACATGATGCACATATGTAGATTGTCCAAAAGAGAGAGAAATTTAACCACATCAGTCTTCATACCCAACTAAGAAATATAGGGCTTGTCCTTTTTACTTTCTGTAAATCTCTGTAGAAGGCATAGTTTGATTTTGGTTCTGTGGCCCATGTGGGCTATGAAAGTACTACACTGAGCCAATTCTGTACAGCAGAATGTCTTGCTAACAACATTTAGCAGACAACAGGGTTAATGTTACATAATCAAAGGAAGCAAGGCTGCTGGAGTTTTACAATATAAATATATGATATGCTGATCTAACCTTTACGGTGATATGGTATGGGATTTGACTGTCTTTTTATCACTTACAATTAAAGTAAAAACAGTTCTCTGATTAGATTACTCTTTCCCCAGTGGAATATTGCCTGCTAGTTTCCAGGAATAGTTTTTGTATTTATGAGGTCAATATAATGCAAACCTAAAACACAGTGTGTGTGCACGAAGACAGAATGCTATAATAGCAGAAGTGACCTTGCATTCAAGCACATCCCGTATTTCAAGCAGACTCGAAATTTGCTTTGTGGTGTGGCACACATTCAAGGTTAGAAAATATCTGAAGTTTCTTTAAAATATTGGGAGGGGAAAACATTTTTTATTGTCTAGGGAGAGTTACACAAATATGGGACCAGAAATGTTTAATGCAAAAGGAAAGTATGCTAATGGTAATTGTTAAGAATTTGGTTTCTGACACAACACTGTGAAACTTGCCTACTAGCTAGATTAGATTTAAGATAACAAAATGGAATCTACGGATACATCCCTCAGAGTGGGAGATTCAGTCTTCAGAAACTTAATTCTGCATAAAATAGATTTTTCTGCACAACTGACCTAGCTTGACCAGAAATTTCTCAAAAGATTTTTAAAAAATCCTATCAGCACTAGAATTTCTAGTTTGTTATGTGCACAGTCCTATCCCCCTGGTAAGACACAGCTCTGGCATGTTAGTATTCATGCACATAGTATAAACACTCAGCTGAAGGGCTTTTGTAGACTGAATATCTTTCAAGCCAACTCAGGGTCCAGTCCTTTGAGGGGCTGAACACTTCCTGTGAAACCTTGATGATGCTTTAATGAGAGCTGAGGATGCCTTTAGGTGCAGGACTTTAAACTTTGACCCTTTTATGTCCTCTCTGTGGACAGTTCTTTATGGGGACCTCATTAAGGAATGCAAAAGCACCTATGCCCCAGCTCCAGAACTCATGACAATGAGAGCAGATTCTTGTATGTATTTTATTTTATTATAAAATATAACCCTTGTGAAGGCATAAAGATGCTGGCGGATGCAATTGCTATTTTGAGTCTACCAAAAGACTGAAACAATGGGTGTTAACAAATGTGATGGCAGGCTGCTTTGGTCCACTGTGTTACACTTTGGCCTGTGAGTGTGTTGGCAACTAGCCCCGGATGTGATCCTGTAAGCCTCTGGGGTCACAGCCCAGCCTATGTTTCACTGGATCGGGTCACAGCAGTCTACCATGTGTGTTGTGGCCTGCTGTGATTCGGCCTGACATGGTGGTGGGTGTAGTGCTGGCTGCATGTTCATGCGTCTCCCATCCCCCTGGGGCTCCAGCTGTGAGGACGTTTTGTTTGTGGCTCGACCCGGTCCAGTTTGCGGCGGTGGCAGCTTCCCGGGCTGGGTTGTTGTTAACACCCAATATCTTCAATAGGTGTGACCTGTCCCAGTCATCTTAACACTAAATCCAATCCTAGTGGTGCTGCAATGTGGAAGCAGAGCTACAGCTTTGGGAAGAAGGGGATATGCTATACAAGCAACATATGCTAGTGTACCTGTAGTCCTGGATTACCTTAATTTGACTTGCTTTTACATTTGTCTGAAGTCTCACTGAAGCAATTATGATGCTGAACAGGTCCAGGGTTTGCCTGTATTGGTTGCACTGAATGATCAGGGCCTCCATCTCTTTGGTATATAAACTGAAGATGAGAACGGTCAGAACTAAATTAAGGTCTTAAAACATTTATCAGTAGACTTTTAATTAAAACATTTTTTTTTTTGGTAATGCTGGGAAAGGGAATGGGAATGTCACTTTGAAACAATTAACTCTTAGAGACAGTGAAGTAAAGGATAAATAAAACTTTATGGATTCCAAAGAATCCATCATCCTGAAATATGGGATAAAATATTGTTTTAGTTATTATGATGCCATCTACTGGTTGTAATTAAATTTTCATTTAATAAACTTCCTTTTCACTGTGATCTAACCAATTGTGCCCTGAGCAGAGCTGAAACAGGTAGCTGATTTGCTACCCAGGAGTAATACCCATATTTTCGGGTACCACATAGAGTACATGACTTACTACTATTCGATTACTTACCTCGTACTCAGAAACTTGAAAAATATGTAATTTCCTGTACTGATTTTTCAAGTTTGATTACCAATTGGTATATCGGCACAGAAAACTGAAAAACTGGGATGGAAAACAAACCAACAAATAAATAATCGGGACCGGAAGTAGGGCTGAGACGAGAGCAAGTATTTCCATTCCAAAAGGAAATACTGACCTTTCGGAAATGCTTGAGAGTGTCCATCATCACTTTAATCAGTTTCTGGTATTCCGTGCTGCTGACATTTTTTCATCATTTTTGTCACTTTCTGGGAATTTTACAATAGTTTTACGGCAGTTTTACAGCACTTTTATGGCAGTTTCAGAACTTTCCCAGTGCTTAGTTGGCACGTTTTCATTTCCACAGCTCCTGGGGGTATGCACAGGGCGCACGCAGGGCTTGGAACCAGCCCGTAGCAGCCCTGTTCAACTTGCAAAAAATAACAGAAAATGGCTAAAACAGCAGGAAATCCGGTAAGTTTCCTTATTGCGTGAATCTCTGTGAATGCTATGCTTCCAATGGAAACAGCACTCACATTTTTGTTTCAGACCTGACTGGAAGTCACCATTCCAACACTGGGTACCCAAATCAGGTCAAAATTGGGTACCAATTAGTACCTGATGTTGTCAGGTCAGTTTGGGTACTGGAAATTCATTGGGTATTACCCACTTTTGCAGGTACTCATTTCAGCTCTAATCGTGACTGCTTCTTGTTTCAAGTTTGGAAGAATTAATCAGTAGCCTTATGTCTAAGTCTATTTTTTTGTTTTCCTTTTTTGTTTTCCATGTATGTGGACAATTTTCTGTGCTAACAGAATTCAAGAAACATGGTTATTTGAGGATTTATTGTCATTTAGAAAATATTAACTTTTGATCCTCTTTAAATTAAGCACTTTTGGAAGCAGTAACCTTTATCTCTGTAGAAATAATGTGATCATGTAATTAAAGAATGGAAAAAGAAGGATGGATGTGTTGCCTTTGTGTTATTTAGACCAAATGAGCAATTGTGCACTGGTAACTGGGCATATTGGGTTGCTTTTTAGCGCAAATGTCATGGTTCATGTTTATGGCCACAGTTCATGTTTTGTCACTCAGCACACCTTTTAAAAAATATAAAGGAAGTGAAGGGGACAGGCCTAGTCTTATTCCAACTGAAATGAAATAGGAAAAGGGGCTAGGAGCTGCTTGTGACTTAGACAAACATTTTGCCTGGGTCACCTCATTTTTGAGGTGAATGTAATTCCATGACCCCAAGCCACATGATGAAGGCTTCATTTTATTCTTATCAAATGATGTGGGTTTCTTCTTATAGTGTTCACAGGTGGCCAAGAACTCTAGGGAGAAGCACGATAATCCCTGGATGTAGGGCCTGCAGGGGGTGGGGGCAGGATAGGAACCATAGCAGGCCTGCAGTGAGGGTGGTGATGGCAAGAATGCTGCGATGAAAACCAACTGACTTTCCAGGTGGTGTAGAGTATTTCCCTCCCCGGTGGACTTGGAGGAGGAAAAGGAATCATGACAGGTCTGCAGCGGGAGGGATAGGGACCATGGCAGGCCAGTGGGGGGGTGTGAATGACTGTACTTCATTTCTGCATGTTGTTCTGCTCTCTACAGAGCATAATCAGGTTATTTTAATATATATATATATTATAATTTGCTTTTATTTATATATATATATATATATATATATATATATATATATAATATTGCATTTCTAATGAAAATTCAGTCCTCTATTAGCATTCCGAGAACTGTGTAGGCTGGCCTACGCTGACAAAACTTTAAATAATTTTTTTTTCAAAATTAAGGTTTTAATTGGCAAATTAAAAAGACATGTCAAAGAAATAAAAGAAGAAAAAGTAAAAACTTAAATAAAAATTTTAAATTGTAAAATTTGAAATTGTAAATAGTAAAAATTGAAATTGTAAAACTTAATATTTAAAACTGTAAATAGATAGAAGCTAATGTTTTTATTGTTTTTGTTGCTGAATTTTAATGTAGTGTGCTAATCTATTTTTACTAGTGTATTGTTGTATTTTGTGGTGTTAGCCGCCTTGAGCTGCTGGGAGCTGAAGAGGCAGGATATAAATAAATAAATAAAATAAAAGTTTGATGTAGTTTTCTCCAAGGCAGGCTGCTGGTCATACACTTGCCTGGGGCCAGACGCCGGTTGATAGGGCTCCTCCACTGCCTGCTCCCACTCCAATTGTTCCTGCTCCTCCACCCCATGAAATCTGTGATCACTGTCAGAGAACCCTCTGTGCCCATCTCAGCCTCAGAGCCAGCTATGGTCAATGAGGACATGAGCACTGTGAAGCTGATGGTCTACACAGTCAATGTGGAGAGCCAGCCTCTATTTAAGGAGCCACTGGAGGTGCTCGTGGAGGAGAGTATGAAGGATAGGGAGGCCAAGTAGAGGAGGAAAATGGTAATTTAATGCACCTGAAGTGGGGGCTAAATTTGCACAGCAGTATGATGAAGGCTTCCATTGATTGCTATCTAATCATATGGATTTTTTTCCCCTGGATGTGTTCACAGGTGGCCAGGAGAGCACTGGGGAGCAGCAGGATATTCCTGAAGTACAGTGAACCAGCACAGGAAATGCACCATGGCAGACCTGTCAGCTTGGGTGGGGTGGAAGCCAAAATGGTGGGTGTAGAGGGAAGGGGTGGCAGTGCTTCTCTTCTTTACAGTGATTGTGGGAGGAGAACCTCATGCCGCTCTGATCCTGCTGCAGCAGCTCCTCCCTTGTTGTGGGAAGGGCAAGAAGGGTGGAGTATGAAACACTGGGGCAGTTGGAGCAAGGCAGCAAGGAAAGCCATTAGTTCAAAGTCTGCCACCACAAGGGACATCCACAAGCACTCACTGGAACCAGGTCCTGTGGGTCTGCAACTGGTGGTGCAGGGAGTATTTGACAAGGGAGTGGCTTGGGGAGACCACTTGGCAGGCAGACAAGATCTGGGATGCCATTCAGTGCATGACCTGGGAGCACAGGCAGCTTGTGCATCAAAGCACTGCACAAGCCAAATACTTGGCTGCGGAGGTCAGCCTAGACCACTGGCAGAAGGATAGACACTGGCCTCGCCTCTGGCATCAGTTTGAGTGCTCGGACAACATGCTGGAGAAGGTGGACAAGGAGATGGGAGGTCTGTTGTTGCAGTCTATATCCAGATCTCCCCAGCATATGGCTGCCACTAGCACAGTACTTGCTGGCCAGGGGCAGGCACCATTTGCCAACCCACTTCAGCAGTTCACACTGCCTCACCCAGTTCCCAACAGCACAACCCCGCCCCCTTATATTCAAACCTACAGGAAAACCACCTGGGTCCTCTCCGCCCTGTGCTCACACAGGTCAACCCACTCTGTTCCAAGTACTCCTTCTAGAGGTGGGACCCCGGGCTCATTACTGGCTACCGGATTTACCGGTTCCCGGTTCTGTAAAAACCAGATTCCCGGATTAAATCCGGTATACCGGTACCGGATTTATTTCATTGATTTCAATGGGGTGCTGTGTCCCCATTCAAATCAATGAAATAAATTAATTCCTTCCCCCTCCCCCTCCCAGGCTGCGCGGGTGGAAGGGGGGACACCCCCCACCCACCCTGCCCAGCCTGGATTTTTGTTTAAAAAAAGACTCAGAGGCGAGCCCACCCCTCAGCACCAGCGGCCGCGGC
>QEPC01014287.1:4079757-4090518 GCA_003113815.1 Sphenodon punctatus
GGATCCCACTTGGGGTTGCAGCCATTGTTCCTAGTGCTGAATTGAGCAATTTCAGCAAAAGCAGTTTCCATTGGAAACCAACCATTTGCTTGTGCTCATGCGATGAGGAAACTTATTGGCTTTTTCACTATTTTCGCTAGCTCCTCTTCAGCAATTGCCATTGTTCAGTACTTCTGGAAAGTATTCCTATGCAGGAGCAGCCACACGCCACATAACATTCCTTACATGCTGCTTATGTTTGCTTGTGTGAGATCACAAGTTCCCTTATTGGACTTGGTCCTTGTTTTGGTTTCTTGCAAACCTCTGTTTTGATTGGCTCCTTGAAAACTATTTTGATCCCTCCCCCAAGGACTAGCCCTTGTTTTCTGCATCCTGATGCCGGAAACTGCCATAAAATGCTGGAAATGGAAGAAAATACCAGAAACTAACTGGCGGAAAATACAGAAAATTACTGAAAACTATCAAAAAATGGTGGACAGTCACAAGTGCTGATCTTGATAACAGCAGAAGCACGAATTCAATGAATAGTGAGGAATTACCGATGAACAGTTGCAAGCGCTCCCCAAAGGCAGGTATTTGCCGATGGTACAGGAACAGTCATTTTCACTTCAGCTCTAATTCTGAATGTGTACTTCCCAGTGTCTTCAAAACGAATGGAAAGTGCTGCAGTTCATGGACCCAGTAATAGATTCAGAACCATTATTATCTGAATTCCCAGAAGTAAGGAATGCTGGCCAAGAGCGTAATATCAGGCTGGTTCTATGGGAAAGATGATGATAGTTTGGAGGCTGCAGCTGGTACGGAACGCAGTGGCCGGCATCCTTACAGGGATGTGCCATCATGATCACATTACACCAGTGCTCCGTTCTTTGCACTGGATGCCCATAGTCTTCTGGGCCCAATTCAAGGTGTTGATACTTATCTATGAAACCCTATATAGTCGGTCCTGCAGATAGGCAGGGCCCAGCTTCACTCCCCAGGCTCTGGATCAACCACTGCGATCAACCAGGAGTGCCCTTCTTGAAGTCCCCCAAGTATCTCGGGGTGGGGCGATTACGGAGAGGGCATTCTCAGTGGCTGCACCAAGACTGTGGAACTCCCTCCTGGCAGAGGCCCATGTGGCCCTGGAACTCCCGCCCTTTTGCTGACAGTGCAAGACCTGGCTGTTTCACCAGGCTTTTGGTGGGGGAGATGGGTAAGGGGTGGGAGGCTGGGGATGGTGTGTGTGTGTGGTATCTTAGACTCCACCATGTGGATTTTATATTTTATTTTTATATTATATTTTTATTGTATTTTATAGGTTTTTAATTATTAATTGTGAGTTGATGATAGCAAGAGGGTGTGGAATACAAAATCTGTAAGATAAAATAAATAATAGAGGTCTTCTGCCACCATTTTGAGAGGACCCAGATGAGCACAGGAGGTGAAACTGTGTGTGATATATGTTTATGCAAGAGGAATGAATCTTCAAACATTTATTTCTCTTATCAACTTTATCCCACTCATTTCTGGAAGGATCCCACATTCCTTACAGTCTCCCACGTCCAGAAGTTACCTGGCAATACCCTCAGCAGTACTTGGGCAGCCTGTAAATTCAGGTCTGGGTTTACAGTTTGGGTTGTCTACCACAGCAGTTTCCTCCGCCATCCTGAAGCAGCCTATGACTTCAACTCTGTACTGGGTTACCTGTCGTTTTCTGTGCTGGTCACTTTCAGACCTGAAACATGTTGAAGTTTCTGACAATTTTGACAGAAACAGCTGATCCGTTGCTGTTTTCCTGGCACAGCATCTCTTGTCAAGTTCAATACTTAAATGTTGCAAGTATCACAACATTTCGGAAAGTTCCACAAATTACTTCAAATTACCACAAAGTCTGAGTCTGATGCTGTTGCCACTGCCTCCTGCCACTTTGGTTAATAACTGCAGGGGTGGGAAATAAGTGGGAGTGGGGGCTGTGGCTGGTCGGGGAATGGACATGGGGGCCGGTAAAGTGGGCAACATGAGTCCTGCCAGGATGGACAGTGGGACGCAGCCTTGAAGCGGGTTGCCGGAAAGCAAAGGGGAAACTGTTGCCAACGAAACCGGAAACTATAGTAAAATGTTGGAAATTGCTACAAAATGTCAGAAATTGTAGTAAACTGATTGAAAATGCTGTTGGATCACCGGCAAGAATGCCGAAACATTGATGGTAAGCAGCAAAATGGCAAACAATGCTGCTGCATCAGCCCTAGTCACTTTAAGTTTACTTTCAGTCAGCCAACATCTCTCACCACAGTGCTGGGTTAACACAGCAGTACTCTTTCCTGATGGATTGCTCCCTAGTGTTCTTAAAAATAAGAGTGAGAGCAATGTACCTGCCATGAACAATCAGATCTCTGCCCCAAGAGACTTACAATGTAGGAAAGAACAGGGAGGGAGACAAAGGAAAGAGAGTGTAGAGAAAGTAAGGTTGCCGTGTTGGTCCCAAATATAGGCAACAGAGACAAAGTGAGATAGTGATATCTTTTATTGGACCAACTACAGATGGTGGAGGGATACATTCATGAGGTTGAGAAGTTGCAGGCACACATGCTTGGTTTGGTTACAGTCAGGCACCCGTGTTCACTGCTTTATCCCACTGCAGCAATGGGGAAAACACAGTGAACACAGATCCCTGGTTATAGTTGATCCAAAAGAAGAAAGGGGAGACAAGGGAGCTGGAAAGATAGGGAGAGACAGGGATAAATTCACAAAGTTGAGAAGTTGCTGGTGCACATATTTGGCTTAGAGGAGAAAGGGACCCTGAATGAAAGTTAGTAGAGAGAGCATGAGTGAGCTCTCTGTGGGGATGAGGATCTAGGGAAAGCCTTACAGAAGAGGATGGTTTTCATCAAAGAGGGAACAGGAAATTGGGAGAGAGGGAGCAGAGCAAATGGGTTCCGGGAGGGATCTCCAGGCTTAAGGGGATAGCTTGGGAGAAGGGGTAAAAACAGCTGAGGGTGGTGGCAGAGGAGGATTCAAGTTCCCAGGTGGGAATATAGTGGGAAACAAGTACAGAATGACATGGGGGGCAAGGCCATACAGAGCCTTGAAGATAAAGACAAGGAATAATTTGTGCAGAATATGAAGGGGATGGACATGATCAAAGCGGAGAGCAGGGTGGACAGTGTTGGCAGTGGAGCATTGAAGAGAAGTGACAGGAGTCAAGGTGGGATTGGGGAAGGTCAGTAAGCAAGAGGTTAGGGTTTTAGCAGCTAAAACAGGAAGGAAGGGCTGGATTTTAGCAATGTTATGCAGAGAGAAGTGGCAGGACTTTGCAACAGATTGGATCTGAGGTGCAAAGGAGAGGGAGAAATCAGACGATACCAGTAAAAGATTACTTTTTCTCCATCTCTCACTTTTGGGACCAACTAGATCAGATGATATCAATTAGCCCATTTTGGGACATAGAGACAAAGTAGTTTGCATGATATCTTTTACTGGACCAACAAATATTAGGGATGGGCGAACGCGGTTTGGAAGTTCGGACNACTGAATTTCCGAACCCGGCTCTGTTCGTCCATCCCTAAAAGATAATAATCCATTTAGTTCAATGGAACCTCAGGGATCGCCTTGCCCTCCGCACCCCAGAGCGGCTCCTTTTGGTCCGCCGGGGGTGCCTTCTTGGAGGTCCCCCGTGTTAAGCGGGGGGCCACAATGGGGTCATTTCGGTGGCTGGGCCACGCCTCTAGAATTCCCTCCCGGAGGAAGCTCGCCTGGCCCCTAGCCTTTTAACATTCCGGCGAATTTGCAAAACCTGGCTGTTCGCCCAGACCTTTGGGGAGGGGGCGAGGTTTTTATCTCCCTCCACCCTTATTTATTGTATTAATCATTTTAGTGCTACCCTGGTTTTAATTGTTGTAATTTTATTAGTGTTTTTTAAATGTTTTATAATTGTATTTTTAAATATATTTTTTGAGATTGTTAGTTGCCCCGAGCTGTTTTCAGGAGGGGCGGGATATAAATTTGACAAAATAAATAAATGGGGTTTGAATGTCCGAACTTTGTTCGGAGGTTCGGAGTTCGGACTGAACTCGAATAGTTCGGTCGACCGAACCGAATTGAACTGAACCGAATTTCCGAACTCAGTTCTGTACTCCCATCCCTAACAAATATGGGCTAAAATCCCTACCAAACATTATAGTAATGTACCAAGTAGCTCACTTGAACTGAGCCGGTGTAGCCTAGTGGATGTGTTGGCCTTGTATCTGGGAGACCACCAGTATTCAAATCCTATCTTAGCCATGAACTTGCTGAGTGGTCTTGGACAAGTTTCTATTTTTCAACCTCAGTTTTCTATCTATAAAATAGAAACAATAAAGACTTACCTCAGAGGTAAGGGCAAACTAGATAAGAATTACAAAGCACCTTGAATCCTGAAAGTACGATATGAATGATAAATAGCCATTCTCTGGGCTCTAGCCAAGCACTTTGGTGCAATATATATTCTAGATATTTGGGGCTCTCTTCCTTTTGCTTTCATGGCATTGCTTAATTCTGCTTTGCCTGTGTTACTTGTGTTTTTCCGATTGTTGGCAGGTTCAGAGCGTGCTACTATCTCTGTCAGACTTGCCTAATGACATTCTTATTGCCTTTAAATCATTACTATGATGGGAGCAGCCATTTCTTCATTACAACTATGTATCACCTGCCTTACAGTCTGGTGCATATGTTACTCCAGATGTTACATCACACTTTCACAGAGTTTATAGGCATTGACTCAATTACTGGAAGCTTATGAAAATGGTGCTTATCACTTGTGCATACAAATGATGACTTAGGTACACAGTCACAGTTGAGAAGGTAAACTTAAGCACAAATGACATTTCAACATTAACATTGGGTGTTTTTAGACACACATTTTTCCTGGATGTTTGCTGTAACATCCAGAACTTTGTGTGTCTAAATCACTCATCCAGATCTTAAACATCCAGATCTTTGAACTTTTGCATGAAACTTCTCTCAGAACTTTTGTGTGTAAAAGGTTCTCCTGGTAAACTGCTTTGCTCCAGGCAGCTGTGGTTACTTGGTTTCCATGACAACTTGTCACGTTTACAGCTGCGGCTACTTTAGGCTGCCTCAGGACAGTGTTTGTGTGAAGAATTGAAACATCTGGAACTTTAATGTGTGTCTGAAAATGCCCATTGACATGTGCAAAAACATGTAGCAGTTGTGAACAAATGGTGGGCAGTTTGCAGCCCCTTTTGAAAATCTTGTCCGTTAGTATGTGTTTTGGTCTGACTCTTCAGTCCTTCCCTACTAAATCTGTTTGTTTCATACATGTTTGTATAGCCCCATGCCCATCAGAACTTAAGCCTCATTGTGACCTTTTTAAGCTTTGCTGTAATACAGCTAACAATTTAGGGTCAGACAATAAGAACCTGTACTCCAACTCCCAATTGTGGTACTAGTGGGGTACGAGACCCTTGCAGGAAGGCGGCAGAGGCACTCAAGTGTAAGCATGAACATATCTGTGGAGACAATGCTCTGCTGGCTTGAAAAGTAACATACACAGACTGAGTAGAGCTGAAAGAGGGTAGCTGGAAAAACAGACACCTTGTTGAATTTGAGGCACCCTAACTGACCCGGTTGCATTGGAATTGAGCAATTGACTACTGCTCCTTCCAGTCTGGCCTGCTGCTCAGCTGAGTTGGGTGCTGCGCCACAGTTCCTCTAGCGGGATTGTGCATAAGGCTAGAAAAGCACTGGGAGCAGCGGTCCAGCTTGGCAGGTGAGTCAGCCCGGGGAATGTCCCGGGAAGCTGCTTCCCCTGTGTACTCGATGGGCTGACTCACGTTCCTGGCTGCACTGCTGCTCCTTTGGTCCCATGTGTACCTCCACTATGGGGGCTGTGGCACGCCATCCAGCTCAGCTGAGTATTGAACCAGCTTGGGAGGAGCAGTTGGAACTGTAGCTAGAGAAGCACTGGAAGCAGTGGTCATTATAGCCCTTTCATCCACATAAATAATTTCTCTGATTTCCTTGCCTTTAATTATTTTCCATTGTTGCTTTGAAAATGCTTTCTGTTTCTAGGCTGTGACTTGAAGGTCCATTCAGATTCTTGCCTAACTCTTGGAGGCTCTTCTTTCAGTGCAGTCTCATTGTGGTTAGTGAAAGAGCTGTAACATCTGACCCTGGATCCAGCTTGAATTCAGCTGGTTGGCCATCAGTCTTTACATCTGCTGTCCATCTTTTTTCTTTTGGCTATTTTATTCTCTATCATGGAACCTAGGAATATAGGTGGAATTTCTGCAATGTGTCCTACAGCTGTACCTGCAAGGCATGCCTTTGTAAAGTGGCCTTTTTTCTTGCATTTGTAGCACACAGTGTCTCTTGCTGGACATTTTCACTTTTTATGTTTCTTTCCAGCACACCAGACATTTTCCCTGAATTTGAAGTTTTCATCTTCTGAACCTCCCAGCGGCTGCCTCTTGTTGTGGCAGCACTGTCTTCCCAGAGCCACTGTTTCTCCACTTCTGAGAGTAAACTCTGTCCACTTGAGGGATTTTGCTGCTGCCATGGAGGTCTAATTATCATTTCTTAATACACTTGTGCTGCATCACAATGGTGATGGATTTTTCCAGAATGAGTCCATCCAGTTGTAGTTTTTCAGATAGTTTTTGATCACTGACTCCCCCCCCTACAGTTCTGTCCCATATAATTTCATCATGAGAGACATCATATTCACAGTGTTCAGCTAGTGAATACAGAAAAGTGATGAATTAATCTACTGGCTTATTCTCTTGTTGTGTAAGAGCATTAACTTGGCCTGTTAATAAATTTTGTCTCACAATGAATTGCTTTCCATCACTCTGGGTGTTCTTAGTCTAGCGCCTTTCCACTCATCATGCATATTGCAGGGCTGTATAGGGCACCATTGCAGCCCTGCAACATGCATGATGGGTGATTAATGGGTGGGGAGGCTCTTGTCTAAAAACACTCTGTCATACCTTTTAAATCCTCCTCATTTAGCCTGGATGAAAACAGTGTATCATCTGCTTGGTCCCCCATTAAGTAGATTAAGGTGTTAATCTTCTTTTCTTCTGGTTTGCTCTTTAAGCAAGAAGCTATCTGGAACTGTTGTTCAAACCTATGTTTCCATTTGGGCTACTCATTGGATGTTGCAAAGGGAAATGCCTCAAGAGACTGGACATTAAAAGAAGCTGCCATTTTCTCCCTGCCAAATAAGTCAGTGATTTTCCTCTCACCTTCACTAGTCCCTTTAGGCCATGATTTTGCCACACTGCTTTATTTCCTCATAATAGATGTGGATTTCTGAAATTCACTGCACTATCACCATGTGGTATTGGTGGGGATATGGGGTGAGGTGGGGGGTATGAGATCCTTGCAGGAAGGAGGCACTGACACTCCAAGTGTAGACGTGAACAAAGAATTTTAATAGCAATCTGCAGAGACAGTACTCTGCTGGCTTGTCAGGCAGTGTACACAGGCTGAGCCCTTTCCCTAGATCACAGTAAGTGATGTCATGTAAGTGCTCCCCTTTAATACAGGAAACAGTCACTCTTCACATGACAGTGACATCAGTGGTTAAAGCACATCATGATTCAGAAGGGTATTTCAGTCAAGCAAAAGTCTGTAAATGATAGTTTTTAGAGAAAAAAAAATGTAAAAGCTAATTTTGCATGCATTGCCACAAGAGGGTGAAAATATTCCACCTGCTAAAAGGTCTAGTTTAAAATCATGAAAATCAAGCATAATTATATATTTTGAAAAACACAAATCTAAAGCTTGCACTGAATAATAGACATTCTGCCTTGCTTATTTTTAAATCAGACAGAGCATGGCCTTCTGTTTTGCAAAATGGATGTGGAAACAAAATTTTTGTATTTTTTATATGTATGAATGAGTAAGGTGGTGTGACTCGAAGGTTTTGCTGATATGATCCTGGAACGGACCCGAGTTCACTGCACCAAAAAATCTTAAATTCTGCAACCAGTGAAGCCAAATTCTGCAAATTCACCATGAGCATTAATATTTGCATAATTAACTTGATTTGCGTAACTATGCATGCTGGAAAGCAAATTTGCAACAGGTTTGACATAGAATCACAACTTTGCTAATCAAACACGACTCAAATGATCTGGAATTTCAGCACCCCAGAATTATTATTATTAGCATTTATATAGCACCAGCAATGTACCTGGCACTTTACAGAAAACAAGATAGACACAGTCCCTGCTTGAGAGCTTACAATCTAAAGACGGGGAGGGGAGACAGGGAAGGGGGAACAGAGTGAGAGACAAGGGATGTGACATTCATGAGGACGTGAGAGCTCAGGTACACGTCCTTGGCTTGATTGCAGTAAGTTGGGAGTTTACAGATAGCAGGTGGGGGATAATCCTGGGTGGGAATGGTTAGCAGGAGTTCCCACCTTATATTAAAACCCCAGACCTCCCACACCCAAACATAGGGCCTTCAGACTACACCCACCTACAATTAATCTCCCAGGGGCCTATTTACCTTCAGGTCATAGTAACACCTCCCTAACAGACAGCAGCTGTGGCAGCAGTTTTAGTTTAGGGAAAGGCAGCAAGTTTATGCCTGAACCAGGATTTAAAGATCCTGCAGACAGACCTCACTACAGTTTCACTGCAATTTCAGCTTGGCACTGTGAGGATTGGCTGATTCTGCAAAAATCACTGCAAATTGCAGCAACGCACTCAACATGAGTCCCTGGGGAACACACACAACATATGGGTATTGTTCTGTATGTCTGCATTTGCATATGATTGACTTTACACCCCAATGTACTGTATAGTTTTGGAGGACAAATGACAATAAAAATGTATCTTTAAATTGAGAGCCACACTTTTTATGCTTTGCTGCTGTTCTAAAAAATGAAAAAGGTCAACAAATAAACCCAGATATAGGCCTCGATCCACAAACCACTTCAGAAAAAGTGGTTTGTAGATTCTGGCCAAACCACAAAAAAGATACTACATATACTTTACTGACATCACTTTTTTTTATTGAAATGATTAAAAATGTGTATAATAATGCCTGCGCTATACTTTTTCAGTTTAATTCAAATACCTATTCAAGATGGGTTTGTAGTGTTGTTGAATATCCAGAATGTGCTCTGTCAGCTGTTTCACAATGGCTGTGCTACCATCTACGTTGTAGTTCTTGGATTGCGCACTCGACCCCCTCCACCCATGGATTAATACCTTTCTGTGAACAAGTGGGTCCATTTACCCCCCCACTTTACACATCCAACCTTCCAGACCTTCCAGACCCTTTGGAAGCCCCTCTAGCTTGGAAGCCTCTCTAGCTTGGCCTAGTGATTTTCTTTGGAAGAAGGAGAGTTATGTATGTGATAGCTCCTTTAATCGTTAACCAGACATTAAACAAAAAGTATAGTCAAGCCCTTGCACGTCAGTAATTTAATGACTACAAATGTGTGTGTCTGCACGCGCGCATACAAATAGTGTGTGGTGTGTAATTTGCAAAGTTACCATGATGATACTGAACATCTGGATGCATAGCCACAATATTTTGCCAGAAAACAGTGCCACTGAGAAATCTGTGTCTAAGTGTTGCCTCCAACCCCTATGAGAATTAATAGATTCTGTTGGTGAACAATTGGCTTATACAAAATGCTTATTTTAATAGGGACCATGTTAGTTTACTGAGCAATACAGTACACAATTTATCTTAATATTTTCCCACAAGAATAATTGGTTTGAATGTGTAGCATATCTTTGATTTTGGACTACATGATCTGTATAAATCCCTGGTGCAGAAGCAGCAAGAAGTTGACCTTGAGAGCCTAGTAATCAAGAAGAAAATGTCTTTATATTGTTATCATGCCCATAATAAGTGGCATAAGGCATACCTCCCAACATTTCAAGCAACCAAAGAGGGAGAAAACCCACCCACTTAGCCATAAGCTTCACCCCTCATTGAATAAGTTCCACCCCCTTGAACACACACACACACACACACACACACACACACTGTTTCAAGTGCATAAACAGAGACAGCAACTCTTCTGCTTATCATTCTGAATTTCTTGTTGTTCCATCATCTCCCCTATTGTTCTCTCTAGTGCTTTTCCTGGGAGGTAACCAGGAAAAAGGTGTTGTGGTTTGAATATTGGTCTTTTTGTGTCTCTTCTATGAAAGAGGAACTTTGACCACCTGAAAGAGGGACTGTGTAATTTGGCTTCCAAAGAGAGACCATCCCTCCTAAATAGGGACTGTAGGGAGGTATGATAAAGATCTGGCAAAAGTTCCACCAGCACAGTTCAAAGAGTAATTTAATAATGCAAAAGAGGGTGAACCCTTGTGTGTCACTTGTTACAGTATATAATGCAGCAGTCAAACAATGGGTGATTTCAGACGTGATGGGGCTCCTATTGGCCCCGTCATGGAATCATCTTTTGATTTCCCACCGGAATCAAAACAGCCCGTCAACACACGAGCTGGCTGATTCCGGTGGGGAATTGGGGGACAGGATGGGGCCACGTGGCGCAACGTGCTGCCACACGGCTCCGTCCCCCCACGCTCCCTGGGCCATCCGCCCTCTGGGTAATAATAATAATAATCATCATTTATTGCTTGGCCACAGGCCAATGCAAAATTAATCCCCATAGCAGAGGCTAAAACAGCATCCATATAAATACAATGCTTACATGACAACTTCTTACAAAGATGTCCCCAACCAGGGCATAATACAATACAAAATAAAATATTTATACAACTTTATACTTAACAAAAGGAC
>QEPC01014287.1:4090620-4122529 GCA_003113815.1 Sphenodon punctatus
GGCTAAAAACAGCATCCATATAAATACAATGCTTACATGACAACTTCTTACAAAGATGTCCCCAACCAGGGCATAATACAATACAAAATAAAATATTTATACAACTTTATACTTAACAAAAGGACTTTGCTATGTTGCTTGGCTTTCTGTAACACCACCTGCATTTGTGATGCCCAACCTCCGTTTGCTTGGAACAATAAGCCTAAGTACTTATAAAGTTTGACCTGGCAGATAACTCTTCCCCCCCCATCCTTCATGTATGAACCTGCTTCTCCCTTGCGAAGACAACCACCTTCGTCTTGTCATAATTTATCTCCAGGTAATTTTCTCGACAATAATTCCAAAAGATATCCATCGAGCGCCTCAGTCCAACCTGCGTATAGGCTAGGAGAACTGTGTCGTCCGCATATAGTAAACATGACACCGAGGTGCCAGCTATTTGGGGCGGGTGACAGAGGGGATCCGATAGTGCCTGGACTACATCATTCACATGTACATTAAAAAGGTAAGGCGCCAAGATACACCCTTGCTTTACTCCTCTCTCTGTTGCTATTTCACTTGACAAAGTTTCCTGATAATTTAGTTGAACTCTTAAGGTGGTATTCGAGTACAAACTCCTTATAAGAAGCAACAATCGGCGATCCACTCCTAACGCAAACAATTTCTGCCAAAGATGATCCCGCGGGATCAAATCAAAAGCAGCGTGGAGATCAATAAAAGCTGCATATAAAGGTTTTCGCACAGACCTATACTTTTGTACTAGATGGCACAGTACAAAGCAATGATCCTGGGTGGAACAACCCTTCCTAAACCCTATCTGCTCTTTTACAATGATGTTCTCCCTCACAAGTCAACCTTCTAATCTCACCAAGAGATATTTAGCATAAAGCTTGCTGATCACATTAAGAAGGCTAACCGGCCTGTAATTCCCAGGCATCGTGGGACATCCCTTTTTAAATATAGGGATGACTATTGCTGATTCCCATCCCTCTGGAATAACCCCCTTCTCATTAATTGCCGAGAACAGGGAGGCCAGCAATGGAGCCCACCAATCCAGGTCCGCCTTTAATAATTCAGCCGGCAGGAAATCATTACCAGAAGCCTTCGCCCTTTTCAACCTCCTTACTACTTCTTTTACAGCCTCCGGTAAAACCGGCGCCCACTGGGGAGAGGTATCCAGGATTTCACAGAAGGGGGTAGGGGCAGTCAGAACTGAATACAACAGGGCAAAGTGCTGGATCCAATCCCTCTCCATCACTAATGACCCAACATCCGCCCCTGCTCCCATGCCCTTCACCCATCTAATCCCCCTATTTTCCAAAATTTAAAGGAATTTGTATCCCGCGCAGCACTATCCAACTCCTCCCAAGCCCTCCTTATATGTGCCTCTCTTTTAGACTTCATCAGAGACCTGTAATTTTGACGGGCCTTCGACAATTCATTTAACAAACCTCTCCTACTGGAGATCCTAAAACGCCTATATAATCTTCTCACATTTGCCCGAGAGATTCTACATTCCTGATCGTACCATGGGTGATTAAATTTCCGCTCGTCCACAGGGATCCATCTATTACTTCCTACTGATGATAATTGGGGTGTCAGCCAAGCCATAAACTGCCGGTACACGTTCAGACATCCATCCGGTGACTCAGCTAACACTATGCTGCCCGCTAACTCTGTCCCCATCCCAGAGTGCAGGGAAGATAACAAGCTAGACCCCAGATCCTTGCTCCATATTTTCCTGATTTGGCCACAGGGTTCTTGAGGAGCCCGGGCTACACTTCTGGTTCCATCCTGTACAGGGGAACCTAGGGCATCCATTGAAAGTGCAGGGGATAGATGATCGCCCCCAGCCCAAGGCAGGATTCCAAATTTTCCAATTTCAGGGAGCATACTGGGAGAGATAGCCATATAATCTATAGTGCTTCCACCTCTACTGGAGAGGAAAGTAAGATTTCCTGGATAATCATCCCAACCCCGCCCATTTAACAAGTAGAGATCCATTTCCGCCAACAATTTGACTAAGGCATACCCATTTGCATTTAAACCAGGATCCTTCCCTTGGCGAGGCAAAAGAGGAGTAGAATCCTCCGGAATCCAACCTTTACCTGAATAATTAATATCTAAATCCGAACAGCCTATCCTTGCGTTGAAATCACCTGAAAGTAGCAAAGGGATATCCGGATAAAGTCTCCCGACATCCAATAACAAAGCCAGTAAACTCTCCCAAACCCCTTCACTATATCCTGGGGAGGAGCTAGGCAGAACATAAACAGTAATCACCAGGAGAGACCACCTGCCTATCTCTACCAGGCATCCACAAACATTGGGGAAATCCAAAACCAAGGGGGAGATATTAAATCCCTTGGTAGTAGCTACCAAACAGGCAACTCCCCCGCTAGGCCTGCCCCGTAGAGATGATTTAATGGCAGGGGACCAAAAGGTTACATAACCTGATAACTCCGGCCGATCAAGGAGCCATGTTTCCTGGACCAGGATTATCTCAAACCTCCTAAGAAGCGAACCAACCCTAGGGTCCTGTAGCCTTTGAAACCATCCCGCAACATTCCATGACAAGATCTTTAAGGAGGATGGACACTTATTTTTGCTCAGTCAATCCAACTTGGATTTACTTTCCTGAGTTCCCAACTCTGTTATTTCTGGGGTCTCCTGGGCTCCCACAGGTCCCAGGAAAGACTCCCTCCCATCCTTCTGCACCAACGGGGCAACCTGAGTAGAATCCATCGGCACAAATCCCTCTCCACTTTCAGCAATACCCACCGCCAAATTAGACTCAGATCCCAAAGACGGAGCCCCCCTACCCCCCTCCCTACTTCCCCTCCTCTTAAGGGACTTAATCTCTCTCCCTCACCGCATTCATAATCTGCCAACTCCCGGAAACCAGTCCACTTCCTACTCGTCTCCTCATTCACACTGAGTCCATGATTGGTTGGGAAACAGTAACCCCCCAAAGCTTCCTCCTCCTGAATAGGGGAGCCCTGTGTAGACACCGAGGTCCGGCAGACCACATTTACCCCAACCTCTAAAGGGATTGTCTGCCTAACTTGTAATGCCTGAGTCCCACCCTGGACATTACCCCTCCCACCATTAAGTCCAGTGGATTCCAGATAACCTATCCCTGTCTGCTCTAATCCCCCCTGTAAACCAAGCCGACACTCGTTTTCAAGGGTAGCTAATGGTACCCCCCCTTCCTCTTCCTTTCCCTGCAGCTGTCCCTCCCTACCCATGGCCTGGATCTGAATTTGCATAGGACTACCTGAGATCAAATCTGAAGGGGAGGGAGGAGGCCCCACTGAAGAATTAACCTGCTGATCAGAGATAGGCTTAACACCCTCCCCCGTCCTTTGTCTCAGTTGATAAGGAAATAGGTCCCCATTTATATAAATCTTAGCAAGACGAATCCCTCTCTCATATAATAAATGACTCTCTTGCCAGATATAATCCGGGAGGTCACTATTCTTAAACGAGACAACTGCTCGAAAGAGATCTCTACGCCTATATAGAATCCTTATTCCTTTAATACTCCTAGGCTGACAGGGAATACAGAGAATAGTACTCGGGTGATGAGCCACCCAGTAGGGGGAAGACCACTGGGGAACTAATCCCGAAGGTAGAGGAGGTATCATAAAATCAATTGAAGTTCTACACTACCCAAACCCCAATCCCGACCCCAACCCTCCATCACAAACCCCTCTTTGATTAGAAATGGGGTTATCGGGTGGGGGAAGAGAGCCTGTTGTAGATTTTTTTTGGTTCTCCCAATAAAGGGCAGGCCTGTAACCCCTCCCCTGGAGGGGGAGTTTTAGTAGAATCAATCATAGGAGAAGCCCCATCAGGAACAGAAAAGTCCAATATTTTTTCTTCTCCACCAACCGGGTTAACATACACAGCTGGGTGAAAATATGATTTAAAGTCTTACCAATAAGAACCGTCTGTTCCGCCAGCACCTATACCCATAAGGGATCCGCAGACCCAGGGTTCTGACCAGAGGCCAAAGCCTCCAGTCCTTGCAGGGGAGACCGAGAAACAGGTGATTCCGGCCTGTCACTTACGAGAGCCCTCCCTGAAGTCCTGCTGCCCAACATCTGAAGAAGCAGATTCGCCCGTCTCAGCAAGGGCTGTGAAGCGATTCAATGTGGCAAAGTCAGAAATCAATAATTTCTCATCCCTTGAAGGCCCCACAGACACTCTAGGTTGTAAATAATTGTCCAGCTTCCTCTGTTTCCTAGGGGGAATTGCATCACCCTCCTCCACAGGCTTCCAACGTTGGATGGCCACCATCCCAATTGCTCAAAATAGGAAGAGCAAAACAGAGGAAAGGAGTAAAACAGAAGGCAAAAGCAAAACAGAGAAGGGAAGGGGGAGGCAAGCAAAACCTCCCTCGCCATGGTCCCCTCGCCATGGCCCCCTCGCCCTTGCATGCGCAGCCCTTAGGCATGCTGCCCCAGCGTGCGCTGCCGGCGGCATCTGGAGCTCTTTATACCAGTCAAAAGTGACAGGCCCCGCCCCTGCCAATTACATTCAAGCCGCCGCACACTTGTAGCTCAGGCCCTTCTCCACACTGCTCCACCCTGCCCTTTGGGGGATGGGCGGGCACAGCAGCCAATTGGGCTGCTGCGCCCGATTCTGTCCTGGGGTTTGGACCATGGTCCGGAATCGGCGGCGGTAACTGATGTTACCGGCTGCCAATTCTGGGCCGTGGTTCAATTAACCACACTTTTGGAGATGGTGCCTGGACCATCCTCGAAAGCATGGTTATTTTGCTCACTGCTGGTGGTTATGATGAACCATGATGAACATCTGCCGGCGAGCAACCAGATGTTATGCGACCATCCACCACCACAGGGAATTGTCCATAGTTGACTGTGATCGCGTAATGTCTGAAATTACCCAATAACAGAGAAATAATTGACTACCTTAAGAAGAATTGAACTAGACATTGTTTGGTAGACAACATACCTCAAGGGAAATGCACTGAAAACAGCAGTTAGAAAGCAATATTACCTCTACTGATTTATGGCAGAATGCCAAAGCCTAACTCACTGTACCAGTGGAGCTAAATGAGGGTATCTTGAAGAGCTGCTTAATAAGTATCTATGATAGAGAATTGCATTCACAGTCATTTTAAACGCGTATCCTTTCTCCCAGACTACCTGTTTCAAAGGTCTGTTTGCCTGAGAAAATGTGATAAAATGAAGATCTGTGACCAGTTTACTGAGACTCTCAAACCCCTTGACCTTTTTTTGTGACTCCTTGACTTCTGCCTTAGTGGTTCTGAGTCAAAGATCTCTTTTAAAGGTTACTGAAGAACTATCAAGCAAACAAGGCCTCTAGGAGCAGAGCTGGTTTTCTTTTCACAGCACTGCTATTGAGAGTACGACAGAAATGAGATCTTGCAAAAGCAAGTAAACTCATCAAACTCCCAGTTACTGGTAAAGCTTTGGATGAGCTGAGAACCTCAGGATGCCCAATATCTCACAAAATTCTCGAAGAGATTTAACCCCCCCCCCCCAAAAAAAAACCATTGACATCACATGCGCCAATGGCTGCTGGGCCATTTTTGCCTGGCATAACCACTGCTCTTAACCAAAATGATGGTGATGCTATTGCTGCCATTTTGGTTAAGGGTTGTGGCCATTTCGTTCATCCACAAAATGGTCCAGCAGCTATTTTGCACATGTGCAGTTAATATCTTTTAATTTTAAAAATGTTTTTAAAATTTGTTTTATTTCTCACAAAGAATTTGCCATGGGCTTGGGCAATTAACAGGAAATTGATCCTGGTGCCTGAACTAACAAGAATACTTGCGAGAGAAAAAAAGGTACTTATCTAGTCCTAATTGAGAGAGAGAAGGGACTTCACATATAGTATGGATTGTTCCATAGACAGTGTACCCATCATCAGGACATGCTGGTTCCTAAGACAAAAATAATTGCTAACTACCTAAAGTATGACACAGCTCTAGTTTCTGTTTTGTGAGCATAGCTAGGGGTGTGCAGGTCATTTTCATTATTACAATAATGATAATAAAAATTGTCATTTTCATAATTGTTATTGCAATAACAAAAATGACATAATGAAAATAGAAATGAAAACATTATTTAAAAAATAAAAAGGGGAAAAACTGAAAAACTTATGTCTGGCTATAACTTTTATATTTCTTACTTCTTATGAAACTTGGGGAGATTGTACCCCCAATGGAGGGCACTATATGTACCACTTTTTGAAATAAGATAAAGGGAACCAATTTTAGAAACAATTAAATGTTGTGATTTTAAGAAACGCTCCATACACATTCACAGCTACAACTTTAACTTCCATAAACTTTGCATGAAACCTGTGAATATTATGTCCCTCCACATGCTTAACACTCCTGCCAATTTTCAGAGGGATTGAATAAAGGGTCCTGATGGTATAAGACATTAACTTGAAAATACATTTCCAGATGTAACATTTGTATATTCCCTCCTGTTTACAAGATATTTGGTAGGAAGGTATCACATACGTTCCCTGCCATCTCTGCCAGGGAACGTATGTGATACCTGGCAGAGACCTGTGCTTATAAAAGGGACTCAATTTTATAAGCAATTGAAGTTGTCCCCTTGAAGACCATTATTCAGATAAATAGCAGCACATGCAGTGCCAGTCAGAGGCAGGGACCTGGCATGGCAGAGACTGTAGGAGGGAGGATGTGGAGCAACCCAAAAGACTGACAGGCACATTCACTGACCAATTACTGAATGCTTCCAGCTTTACAGGACCAATTTGTAGTGGCTTCGCGGAGGGCATATGGGGCAGCCCTGAGGCAGAGGCGGGCATAGAAGGGACATAACTGAGACTTTGAAGATAGCATCCCAGCAATCAGAAGACATAGACTGTTTTTAGGCGAGTGCTGCAGTGCCCTCTCATGGGATTTAAAAAAAACCACGAGGAGAGATTAGATGAGACGCCACCGGCAAGCGTGCGCATGACACAGTGACGCGCATTCTTTTCAAGCCACGAATGACCTACCTTGATCAGACTCCTGGTCAGTTTGCGCCTTGAAAAGAATGCGCATTTCCATGTCATGCGTGCGTTGCTGTGTCATGTGCACGATTGCCAGCGGCATCTCGTCTAAACTTTCCTTGTGAGGTTTTTGTAATCCTGTGCAAGTGCACTGTGTGCTCCATCTAAAAATAGCCATAGTTTACACATCCAGGCTGGCCAATTATCATCACAATCACATTCTGCAGCACTGTGACAGAGGACAGAAGAGAATCTCTATTGGCTCTTTCTTAAACAGATGCCTCTGACTTCCCAGTAACAAGTGGTGGTGGTGGTGGTGAGATGTTTGGATGGTCACAGCACATAATGAGGGTAGTTAGCTGACATTTCTGCTGTCCAATTGGCATCACAAACCGATCTTATACCACAGTGACACATAAGACAATCCCTGGCATAGGCTCATGCTCTACATATGCTGTGCAGGGATATAAAATTAGGACCCTTTATTACATCTTTCTGATACTGGGCAGAGAGGATTGTGAAAGTGTTATATAGATCCCTGCCAAATTTCATGTACACTGGTTGGACTACAAAGATGTTACTGTCAGACATACATTTATAAGTTAATTGCTTATACCACCAGGACCCTTTATCCAATCCTTCTGAAATTTGGCAGAGGTGGTAAACATTAGAAGGGGTATAAACTTTCCAAATTTCATCTACATTAAATGTGAGGCAAAGAAGTTACACCTAAGAATGTATATGAAGATTTTTGCAAAATAAAATAATTCAACTGCTTACAAAATTGGATTCCTTTGTCCATTCTTTTGGATTTTGGTACATGCAATGCCTTCCATTGGAGGTATAATCAATCAAAGTTTCAGCCAAATATAGTGAAAAACAAAAAAGTTACAGCTGAACACGTGTTTTCCTTGAAACCAATGGAAAACAAAAACAAAAGCAAAACCGAAAATGACATTTAAATAACAAAAACAAAAATGACATGGGCCCCTGGTCCACACCTCTTTAGCACACCACCGTATTCATGTATTTATTCTTGCACACTTCCCTACCATACATTATGGTGGGAGAATGAAGGGTGTTAAGAAATGAGATGATAGCCCCTGGAATCCTAGGTTTGATCCATGCAACTCCCACACATGTTCAGTGTGTAGAGCCTAATAGAGGGGAAACCCACTGTGTGTATTTCTTGTGCATTTGGGAAGATTCCACTCAGCCTCCACTCATAGGTATAGCATGACAAGTAGTGCTGAAACTCTGTCCTCGCAAAACTTTAGAATTCACAGGATTCTGTTCCCTGGTTCCGAATTTCTGAGTTCTGAAGTTCCAGGTACTAAGGCTGATCCCCAGAAAACCTTCAAAAACTTTGGGAACCTCAATCGAGTGCTGGCACCATTGCGTGTGTGGCTGGAGTGAACCCAAACGGTTGACCCCTAGCTTCTCTGAGCTAGGAAACGAAACTTAGTGACCTTGTTCTGACTTTGTACTCCGTACAGCACCAGCTGTAGTTGGAGGGATGCGGGGGCGGTGTAGCCATTATTTTTAAGGATACATTATCCGTGAGGAGATTTCCTGTGCAATCTATCATGGGTATAGAGAGCCTCCATCTGGTGTTGGATTTGGCCAGAGACAGAGTGGGGATACTACTGATATACCAGGCACCCACCTGTACAGCAGTTTCCCTGCCCACACTGACTGATCTGGTGTCAGAGGTGGTCTTGCAGTCCCCCAGGGCATTAGTCCTGGGGGACTTCAACATCCATGCCGATGCCAGAGCGTGAGTTCACGGACACCATGGCAACCATGGGCCTGTCTCAGAAAATGATGGGCCCCACACATGTTGGAGGACATACCCTGGACACAATATTTTGCACAGGCCTCTCCTGTGAGTTGGACCAAGGTTGTTCAACCCTTTTGATTCTGTTAGATCTCTCAGCTGCATTTGATACCATTGACCATGAGTTGTTGGTGATTCGGCTGTGGGACCGGTCAGGGATTAGTGGGACCATTCTTGAATGGTTCCGCTCTGTCCTGGCTGAGAGAACCCAACATGTGGTCCTGGGTGATTATTCATCTTCTCCCCCGGGCCTCACGTGTGGGGTTCCGCAGGGTTCTATCTTATCCCCTCTCCTCGTCAAAGTGTATATGCAGCCTTTGGGGGGAGGTTGCTAGGGAGTTTGGTGTATGGTGTCATCAATATGCTGATGACATCCAGCTGTGTCTTTCATTTTCATCAGAACCAGGTCTGGCAGTCTCGGTGTTTACTCAGTGTTTGAAAGCTGTGGGGGATTGGATGAGGGCTAACTGCTTGAAGTTAAATCTTGACAAGATGGAGGTGATAGTTATGGGAAAAGCCAGGGGAGTGATGGCCCCCATCATTGAAGGGGTCCTTTCTCCCATGGTATCTCAGGTCTGGAGTCTGGGGGTGCTCCTGGATCTGGAGCTCCGCTTGGATGTCCAGGTGGCAGCTGTGGTGTAGGGGGCATTTGGTTCTGCCATTTACATTTGGTACACTGGCTTAGGCCGTATGTCTTCGACTTGGATCTGGCCACAATCGTCCATGATTTTATTACCTAGAGACTGGACTACTATAACGCACTCTGTGTGGGGCTACCCTTGGTGCTGGTTCAGAGACTGCACTGGTGCAGAATGCGGTGGCCCATCTCTTAACAGGGATGGGTTGACACGAGCACATTACACCAGTACTTCGCTCTCTGCACTGTCTGCCGGTAGTCTTCTGGGCCCAATTCAAGGTGTTGGTGTTGACCTTTAAAGCCCTAAATGGCCTGGGCCCCACCTACCTGCTGGACCACCTTACCCTCCAGGACCTGGATCGGCCCCTGCGGTTGACTGGGGATGCCCTCCTCGAGGTCCCCCAGGTTTCCTGGGTGATGACCATTTTCTGTGACTGTGCCATGGCTGTGGAACGCCCTCCCATTGGAGGTCCGCTTGACTACCAACCTCCCCTCTTTCCATAGACAATGTAAGACTTGGCTGTTCTGCCGTACCGTTGCCGAGGGTGATGAGGTGGGTGGGTTGGGTTAGGGAGTGTTTGGGTTTGAATTGTTTTACCTGGAGAATTTTAGGTTGTTTTTAAATTGTATTTTGAGGTTATATTTTAATTTGTATTTTAAAATGTTGTTTGCTGCCCCGAGATGCTTTTAGCGGGAGGGGGTGGCATACAAATTTTATTAATAAATAAATAAATAAATATTTGGTAGGAGGGGGGTATGGGTGGGGACAGTTGAGTGATGGACAAGTCACAGGACAGGTTTTGATTGGCTGTCAGGGGCCAAATTAAAGGTACAGCCATTTTCCATTCTCTTTGGTGAATTTGGCTGTGTACTACACTGCTGATCTGTAATCGGCTTGTGGGGGAGGAGGGCCTGGCTTGGCATGCTCTGGCCTGGCATGGCCTGTCCATAGGGGCAATGCTGGGGGGCGGGGGTCACTTGCTTCCACCATGCTATGATTTAAAAAAAAAAAAAATGTATGCAACTCTCTAAACATAGAAGTTAACTGTCTCTTTGTACCTGTACTTTATAACTGTAATTTAAAGTATAACGGTCCAGTCTTTGAGGTGGTCTGACTAGTCTTCCTGACTTTGTCCTTTTCCCCATTGAATTTTCATATATTGTTTCATTAGAAGGGAACTCATTTTCTGACTGGATATTCTAAGGTGTATCAATCTTGTCTGGGTGAATTGGAACATATTTCAGGTGAGCCTGGTTTCTTCAGATAAGTCCATGTCGAGTCTCCATGAGGTAGGATTGAGGTGTAGCATTTGTTTTTCTGACCGTTCCATATGACTGAGATCTTTGCAACCAAACTTTGTCTCCTGGTATCTTTTCTGATAGTGTTTTCACTCTGTGTATTTTGTTGAAGTTGTGTTGATAGCTGAGTGTCTCTTATGCCCACAACAATCCTATCTCTTATGAGTTCTTCTTTTAATGTTCCATAATTACAGTGTTCTGCTAAAGTGTGGACAGCAGTGATAAAAGCTTCTGCTGTTTCTCCTTGCTCCTGGCACCTTATGTTAAATTTTGCTCTTTCATACATCACATTCTGTCTTCCTATGAAATGGGCATCAAAAAGCCTCCTTCACCTTTTTATAATCTTTCTTTTCCTCTGCAGTTAGAGGTAAAGCACAGAGGATATCATCTGCAGAACCTCCCATTGCAAAAACTCAGAGCATTTACTTGGTGTTTTTGTGGTTTTTGAATTAGGCCTGAAACCATCCAAAATCTTTCAAATCTCCTGATCCAACAAGGTCCGCTGCCTGAGTTTTTAAAATCAAACTTTTGCAGGAGAGCCATTTCTGTTTGGCTGTCCAGGTTATCTTTCAGCTCTCACTCTCCTCTCTGGCAATCTGATACAATCTTCCTTACAGCAAGGGTATCTTTGTCCTTCTGACACCATGTGGAGTTAGTGAGAGATACCAGAAGCCATTTTAGGTTTAAACACAGAGTTCCCTTACAGGAAGCCCCTCTTTTATTACTCTTCCCTGCTTACTAGGGCTGGGAATTTTGGTTTTGGATAAAACCGAAAGTACCCGAAAATGGCCATTTCAGATTAATCCAAAATTTTGGTTCTTTTTTGGTTTCGGTACTTATCAGATCTTTTGCATTGATTTTTGTACTGGATTTTTGTACCGGATTTTTAACATTGCGGTTTGTCCCCCATTAATAGTACTGAAACCGAAAAAGAAAGAAATTCATGACAACTGAAACCAAAATTGACCGAAACTGAAATTTTGCCCAGAGTCCCATCCCTACTGCTTATACACTTCCTGGATCCCTCTGGGCCCTGTGGAGGACCAGAGACTCTATGATCACTCCACAGTATCCTGACACCTATTAGGACTCTCAGTTGCGATGAACCATGGGAAGAAGCTGCACTAGCTGTTTCTTTCTTCTGGAGTCGGACTATTATGACTCTGTGACCTGTTCCAGTGCCTACTATTCCTGTCCACTGATGGAGGTGCATTCCTGGGTTTATAGTCTTACAAGCACTTGGCACCTGGAAATAACTTTTTGCTATGCACAGAATGCTAAGTTTATTGAGCAAATCACATACTGTATTGAGCTCCTATTGTGAAAATTGAAAGCAAAAGTAAAAATTGAAAGTAAAAGCAATCAGTCTTTGCATGTTGTCACCACTCAGTTTCTTGCATCCATGGCTCACAGAAATGTACTGGCAGGTAGTAGCCCCCAGGGCAGTGCTAATGTGTGGTCCTCTATGGGGACTGGTCAAGAGACATGGCAGGCGTTCCTAGAAGCATTCACCATCCCATTGGTTTGTTGCTCTTTAGGCTGATGAAACCCTTTCCTATTGGTTCACCTGGGTGGGGGAACTGTTTGAGGGATCGCAGGATCCTCCCCTTTTGCCTATCCTGCCACCCCCATAAATCCTCATACCATTGGTTTATTGCTCTTTAGGGCAGGGATATAAAACTATAAAACCCCTTCCTATTGGTCCATCACACACTCCTGAGTTTGTAGAGGGGTTACATGACCCACTATCTGCAACCCATCCTACCCCAAACCACGCACCATAAAGTAACTCCAATCCTCATGAAACCCATGCGTAGTGGTCCATCTCACTCTCCTGAGTTCATAGAGGGGTTACATGGTCCTCTTGAAAGGACCTTGACGATCCAGTCACCCTGACCCACAAGCAGAGTAAGCCCAGACTCAAGCGTAAGAACCTTGTGGGTTCAGAGGGGCTGGAACCTTTTGGTTTCAGCAACCCTGACCCACAAGCAGAGCCCACAGTCAAGCATAAGAACCTTCCAGATTCAGGGGGTGGGGTGGGAACCCCGCCATGACCAAGAAGCATTTGCCGCTTCCACGTCACTTCCGCCTTCAACGTCACTTCTGCCGGGGAGGGGAGCGGAACTTCCAGCCCAGGGAACAGTTGGGGAGGATGGGACTTCCAGTCACATGACCTGTCAAACTGATAATGATCAGGTTTGATGAGTAGTGTACTCTCCTCTACTTTCAGCTGCTTAACTTTAAGTATGTGAGTAGTCTGACTGACCTCAGTGAAAGTTTTCATGTGCTGTGTAATCAGGGTTCCAGTACAAAACGGGAAACAATAATTTTACCCTTTCTTTTATAAAATGGTAAATGCCCTTACCATGGATTAAATAAATTGAGAACCTTCAGAATACTAGAATCTTTAACTATATCGGATTTCAGATGAACCATAAAATTATTATATTGAAATGTCTGATTAACTGAGGGTGTTTTTAGACAAGTGTGGGAATCTAGTGGATTGACAAACCTGCTCTTAAAAAAGCCGCATGGGGATCATTTACACTTACTGGAAGTCGCCGGCCGTTATTGAAAACAGCAGCGCCCAGCGGCTCGCGCATTATTTTTAAAACCAGATTTGTAAAACCTCAAGATTTTACAACCTTCAATCCTCTAGATTCCCCCGTTACTCTAAAATCGCCCTAAGATATACCGTTAGGCTGGATTTTTTTATCCAGTCACTGAAAGAAATAAAATAGCTATGTTTATAATAGGTCTATGGATAAGCAGTTTGGATGGCAGTAGAAAAAATAGCAGAATGCAGGCATGTGTACTTTGCACATATATGATTGCTAATGTTAACAAGTGAACACTGGTTTCAGTTACTGTACACCTCTGATGGCAGCTGCCTTTTTGCTGATATACTTCATTAGAACATGCCTCTTGCTGAGAATAGACAGAGACACAAGAAATACAAACCATCTTCTAACATACAGAAAAGACACAGGCTTCTAAAGGTGACGCAAAAGAAATGAACTTTCTTAAAGGATAGTGCTGGATAGCTTTAATAACCAACACCTTTTAATATTTAATCATTTTGACTGCATCTACAGTAGGCCAAGAATTCTTAATAACTAATTTACAGTAGCTGTTGTTCTATGCTCATATCCAAGGGGGACTTAGCCTCCCCAGACCCCACGTACACGTAATGTGTACGTTTTATAAAAGACAGGTTATGACACAAGGAGTCCACAAATATATGAACAAGCCTGGTCATAACAGTACAGGATGTTCTTTAGTGCCTGACCAAATAACTGTTGCATTTATTAAACATATATTTAGTGAGATAGCAAAACACCTTTTGGTTTTATTATACTACTTCCTCAATTATATGACACTTTCCCCCTCTCATTTTTGTCAGAGTCTGACAATCGGCCTGCTTGCCCTGTAGCTTAGAGCATCCCATAATCCCTGTAATAAATGCTTTATTACTCTCTGGCTGCCCACATGCCAGGACTTACAAAGGGTTTTGCATAAAACCACTTCTGAACAGTCCTGCATAGTATCGGATTGATTGATTGGTTTTTATTGGTCAAAATTAAGATTACACAGACCAAGCGTGACAAAAGCCATTGGCTCAGTTCAAAATATAAAACTAAACAAAATCCCATCTTTAACACTTTTCTTAGCAGTATATGCTAACAGAAACTAAAAAGAAAAGGGATTAGGTCATAATAAAACGAAATAACTAAAATATAATAACATAGGTTAACATAACCTCTCAGTATTGTTAAACAAGTCTGTTCCATGCATAGTATCTGCAGTATCTGCACTAGGCAAACTCACCTGGACAGGACAGGAGGTTTGATGGGTAGGGGTAGAGAGTGGCGTGGGAGGTGAGTCATAGAAAGATCACCAAAGGTGGCTTGGCCAGTGCTTGAGCGAAGTCTATCCCCACTCCAACTTTGCTTCTCCTCAAATACCCTACTTGTATGCCAGAATCATGTGCTTCCTCAGTCTCCTTATTTGTCTCTCAGTTCCCATGCCCTTCACAGTTGCATCCACAGTTTCCTCTGCAGTCTTCATGTGTATAGTGAGAGGCTGGATTCAAATGGTGTGCCATAATATCACAGCGCTCTTTAGGGACTATGGTCCTATTGGAAATGGGTGGAGGAACACTTTAGCACCCCCATCCCTTTTCTGAGATAGCTGTACCTCCCATGGAGTGCTGTAACATTTCAGCACTCTATGGGAGTGAGGGGGAGTCACACCCAGACACATCAGCCTGGGGTCAGAAGAGTCCAGTTGCATTGGGACTGGGTTCTGGTTAGGCACAATGCAGTCAGATTTTGACCCAAATTTCTGGCCTGAGTGGAACTTTAAAGTTTCACTCCAAGGATGCTGCAGTGCTGGGCAGTGATGAGGAAGAGCTGCAGGAAAGCTGGCGTGGAGGGCAGCAACAAGGAATGGCCAGGGGTGGAAATATTGACCATAAAGCGAAGAAAGAGAACACAATTGCAAACCTGCACAACTAATACAATGTGTAAATAATTTTTTTTATACAAAATTCATTTATAATACTTGGTCTACTGGTGATGACACACCATAGACTATTATATGAACAGAATATAAAAATACAAATCTATAAAGAACCCCTAGGGGAAATATATGAACCATAGAATACACACACCATAGACTATTATATGGACAAAATGTAAAAATAAGAATCTATTGAGAACCCCCTAGGAGAAATTGATGGACCAATGGTATGCTGAAATTGTCATGCGCCTTTGGCACCTCCAAACGCTTTTTGGGGATTACCCCCTTCCTCAGTGGATCAATATGCTGGTATTCACAACTGGTGAAGAGAACCATCTTAGTAATAAATATATTGAAATTGCCATTAACTTAATAATCTCCCTCTTAGGGTAATATAATTATTCACTTGGATACTAATCCAAATATCATGCTAGCCCCACCTTGGAAATCTGGTTACCTCATCAATTATTCCTCATGATCTCTGTATTGTCTCCATGTCAACACCTCCGTGGAAGCTCAAAAATCTTCCAAATTGTAATTCCCCGCTGTCGCATTCATTTAATGCAAAAATATGCTTGTCATCCTTCTGTAACGAACAACACATGTATCGGGACATGCCCATATATCTGTTGCTGGCAACATCCCTCTATTTTGAAAACCAGCAAGCAATATTAACTGCTAGTGGCATTCCCAACTTTGCTTTTAAACCCCAAACCAGTTTGCTGTCAGACTGTAAAATCTACCGCCCACATTTCTCATCTCTGCTTCAAAATGAGCGCTGTCCTTACAACGTAGAGGCTGCCAGCCTGAAGTATCTGCCGCCTGCATCTCACTACTGGGCTTCAATATAATTGCTAGCCTCACTCTGTAAATGCTGATGAGGAACTGCGCTTCCTGTGTTCTTTCCTGTAGCTTCAAAGTATTTACTGGCCTCACCTCATGAGTGCTGCTGTGAAGCTACACTTCCTGTGATCCTCTGAGGTGATGGTTCTGACGGATTTTCCTCCACTCTCCTCCTACGGGACCTATATTATGTGTTTAAATGATCTCTGAACGATCTCAGCTGTATATGTGCATCACTGTAAGAGTTGCCCCTGCCGCTGCCTGGGAGTTAATGGTTCTCCTAATTGCACCTACCATGCCACAAATCCGTGTTAAATCACTCCTTTGAAAAATCCACTCTTTATTTAATTGACTATATGTTGACATATGGGAAACACCCCCATTGAAAGCTTATCTGAAACCTTTTTTCAATGATATTATTGGAAAAGGAATACTTCATTGTGAAATCTACCAATGCCACAAAATGGCCATTTTGGCTTAATCCGAAATTTTAGATTTTTTTCTGTTCAGGCACTTCAGTTCTTTGACATTGATTTCATTTAGTTTTTTGTTTGTTTGTTGTTTTTGCATTGCACCGCTTTCAGGTTTTTTTTTTCCCGTTGCGGCTTGTTCAATGGTAGAAAAAGATCCGAAACTGAAAAATCCAAAACCAAAACGAGATCCAAAATTCATAATCATAAAGAACAGAAACTGAAAAATCCCAAACTGAAATTCCATATGGAGTTCCATCCCTAGTTTCTGTGCAGAGAGGTTCAATGGCAGTTGGGCTTTACATTACCACCATAAAATAATCAGGACCTAATCAACACTTCTGTTGCACACCGTTCATCTTTTTGAGCATTTAAATACTAGAGGATTTTGGTTTGGTTTTGTTCATTTTTTTTAATGGTTCATAAAACTCTGGTGCACAAGATGAGAGCATAGTGGTGTCCAAGCATCATAACAATCTGAGTTTAGGATAAAGTTACTCTCACAGTCCTGAATAATGCACACTTTATTTTTTATTTTTTTAATTAGAAAATTTAAATTAAGGGCAAAACTGGAACAAGTTATAAATTCACTGTGGTAATAGAAACAAATAGAGGGGGATTCTATCAAATAATTTTACCATCGTTCTATAAAAAGGCTCAGTCTTGTACATACTGCACGGATGAAGCTAGCTTTCTTCACTGCCATGGTGTGCAGTGAAGAAAAATAGAACACTTCAAGAAAACAAGAGAATTCTAGAGACCAATTCAGTGACCTAAATGCTAATCCCTCCTCTGTTTATATAACAGCAGAAGTCTCAGACTGGGGTTCTTTGCAAGTACTAAATACAACTTCTGTGCTGGGGATCCTTACACATTCGGCTGCACAATTTTCTATTGCTAATTGAATGTTTGAGAAAATGTCCTGATTTATTAGCACTGCTGACTAGTACTGGATAAAAATGTGGTGGTGTTGTGAAGTGTGAGAGCTATTTAAGGAGAAGAAGAATCCTTTCAGTATTTCACTAGGAATACAGTAAATATATATTGTTGATGGTTTGTTAATCACCTTCCAGAATAGAAATCATGTTGGATAATGCTGCTAAAAGTTTGAGAAGCCAGCACGCATTTAGAAATTCCTCAGTCTACAAATAACTGACACAAGAGTGAGAAAATATTCAAGTTGGCAGAAGTATTGCATTTTTACAGTTTTTTTTCTAGTGCTGAACACAGCAAATTGGAGATAGAGATTCATTCTCTGCTTGAAGAACAGACTGAAAAGAATAAAAGGGGATTTAGAAAAAAATAAATCATCCTTAGTCTGAATGAGGGAAAAAATTGAAATTTTAATCTCAAATTAGATCAAGTCTCAAAACTTGATCATAATATTTCCAAAAGACAGTGCTCTTTTCTGTACAGAGATTGCCTTTTAATAATGTAGATTTCTAAATAGTAAATCTCCACATAACCAGTTATTATCTCAAAGGAGTACACAGAAATATGTATTCTAATGGCCATGTATAGACTAGAATTTCATGGAGTCCAACAATGAGCCTATTTAGAGTGCAGACAAAGGAAGGATGATCTAGAGATTGGGTTTCCATTGGGTTTCAATGTCCTGGATTCAATTCCTTGCTTACAACATACTATTTCTGTGATTTTGGGAATGTCAGAATATTCAGGCGTTAACAAATGAGATGATAGCCCACACCAGGTGGGTGTCCACCTGCTCATTTATTAGATGTTCGCCCCACCAACCATGTGGCCACCACCCACTGGACATGTAGCCCCCAATCACGGCAAGGTCCCCGAGCATGCAGAGCCTACTGTGCAGGCAAATGCAGGTGAATGTGCACCCATGTGTCCACATCCCACCAATTAGGTTACATGCAGTGCCTCCATACGCACAGGTCCACCAGCACTGTCAAGTCACAGGTGAAGTGCCTAGAGCATTCTGAGGAGAAACCACTTACATCCACCTCTCTCCACTCTTGCCCTCACTGGCACGCATGTAATGTCCACTTTAAAAGCACAACATACCATTTTCAAACATGTGTTCCTCCAGCTCATCTTGTTTGGCAGTATGTGCCTGATGACACTTGCTGTTTCCCAAGTTACTGCTGCAAATTTCTCAAGAATGACTTGTGGGGGATTACCATCGTCAGGGCCAAAGCTAATACCAACAGCCAGCCAACAACCAGCACTGCTACCTATATTGTTCAGTCGCAGTCACTTACTGCCTACGGGTCTGCCTGCCAATACTGCATTCCCTGGACCAAGGAAAAACAAGGTCTTCATTGTTCTGCTCTATGGGGAGAGCAGAAGATTCAATATGCCCTAGTGAAGTACTACAGGAACAAGAGGGTGTTCCATTAGATTACTGCACAAATGGCACTGCAGGACTATAACCAGGAGATGAATCCATAACAGACTTGAGGCATGGATGCAAACAGAACCGGGACAACAATTTTGCCTAAGTCCATAGGAGCTTGTCATCCTATTACGATCTCCTTGACCAGTTCCTCTGTGAAGATGGAGTCTTCATTGCATCTCGCCTGAATGGCTATGCCTTCGCCAGGGGCCAGAAGCAGGTGGATATGGCTCCCCTACTGCCTGCTCCCACTGAAACCACTCCCACTCCCCCCATTCAAGCTGCAACTGCCAGCAGACATCCCTCCATGCCAGTCCCAGCCCTGAAGCCAGCATGGGTCAATGGGGACATGGACCCTCGGAAAAGTGCAGATCACCCTCGTGAGCAAAGACACAGTCACCCCAGCACAAAATTCCCAGGCAAGAAAGATTTTTCCGGGTGATTAAAAGGGGTCTGTGAGCCTAGAGATGTAATGGGATTGACTGTCTCAGAGTAGTGTTTTAAAAAGGGTGCTGACTCTTGTGGCTTTTAAAATTTCATTCAGGAATTGTCTGAAAGCTCTCCAGCGGCCCCTGAAGAAGCTGGCCCCTGAACAGAAGGCCCGGCCTGTTTTTTCCCTGAGAAAAAAGATGAGAGCGAAGAGCTGCATGTTACCCTACAGAGACACGTGGGTCTGGAGCTGAATTATTATTATTATTATTATTATTTATTTTATTCATTAACAAACATTTATATAGCGCAAGCCGTGTACCTGGCACTTTACAAAGTAATAAAAAAGACATGGTCCCTGCCCCTAGAGCTTACAGTCTGAGAGACAGGAGCTGGGGGAAGAGACATAGGAAGGGGAACAGAGGGAGAGACAAGGGGTCTAACATTCATGAAGATGTGAGGTCTCAGGTGCATGTACTTGGCTTGAAATGAAACAGACTACATGCCAGCTAAGAAAGGGGAAAAATCCCATGAAATCTATTGTGCTGGCATGTGTTTATGGAATTCTAAAGCATTGTTTTAGAGGGAAAAAAAACTTTTTTTGGACTGTGAGGGGTGTGTCTTTGGAGGTCAGGGAAGCCATGATTATGTAGACCAGACCTGTGATGATGAAAACAGAAAGCTTAACATTTTTGGTAATAGGATATGCCTTGAAATTGCTACACATTATCACCTTGCTTAGCTATACCATGCAATGCGTATATGTAATCAAGAACATTCTGGATTTAATTTTGGTTTTGTTTTGCAAAGTGGAGAGTTCTCAAAACCCCAAGCAAACTTTGGACAGTTTGCTTAAGTCATGTGATAACACATGTTGCAATTTGTAGAAACTGTTATCGAAAAGAGACACTTTAAATCTATTAAAAAAAAAAAGAGAGAGATCCGCATGAGAAAATTCTAAAGTTGAACATAGCCAGTAAAGTTGTTCTGTGTTATAGTATTCTGTGAAATAAAGCACATTTTGAAACCTATTTGTGTGTCTACGCTACAAGTTTTTTTTTTGTTTTTTTTTTTTAACCTGCAACAGTTTCTCAGTCAGATTAAAAGCAGACATGTGGTTTTATTTGGGAGGGGAGCTGGTACAATCCTTGCAACCCTTTGCGTCTGATTTGGGAGGGGAGTTGATACAATTCTTGAGCATGCCGGGTGTGGCCATTGTCTTCAAACCAGTGCCTTAATTGGATCTTATCAAGGGGTGGACATGAATAGGGATCTTTTGATTAACTAGACAATGGGTGCGACCCAGCTCCCCATTGAAGTCAGTGGCTAAACACCCATTGACTTTGAGCCCTCCCACAGCCATCTCCCATTGGTTAGCTGACCCACAAGAACTATATATAAAGACATTATGTGTATTTTGTGAAGCGTTATGTTGATGTATACTTTATATAGCAAATTTGCTGAAATAAAATCTATCTTATCGTATATAAAGACAGCAAAAACCAGTGTTTCTTTGAGTTAGAGCTTGATCCCGCTAGCTTATGCAGTGAGTTTCATGGTCTTTTCCCTGTCCATCTCCGTGAACTCAAGGAAATCTCTCTCCTTCGCCTCTCCAGCATTGACCCAGGACCAGCCTTCTGCCCCCCTGGATGGGTAAAAAACAGTGATGTTCTCTTTAAGGGATATCAGAATCTTATTGTGAGGGGTGTTGCAGTAGCTCTGCGGGTTGGGTGGTGGTAGCGTAGCTCTGAGACGGTTCACCTCAAGTTTCCTGCGGGTGAGTTCCACCCTGGTGTGATCCTTCTGGTTTGCCAGCCTGAGTGACTCCTTCGAGTGGGTTCCATTTAGGTCTCTGCCCTTTGAATACCACCTATAGAGGCCGGTGAAGCTGTTTGGTGAGTTCCATTTGGAGGCATGAGGCCTTTGAGTCCTGTTCAGGGGGGTGCAATTGGCTGGTTGATCAGGAGGTGAATCTGTGGGTGAGTTCCACTTGCAACCATGGTGGTGAGTCCTGCCTTGAGGCAGGAAGAGTATCTTGGAACCTCGGTGGGAGGAGTAAGAGAAAGATCCTGTAAGGTTACAGCTTGCTTAAAATACTCCTTCAAAAGGAGTAGTAATATTTCCAGGAATCAGCCATCTGCCCAAAGGAGGTGGAAATTGCCTGAAGAGGGGATAGCCCTGTGTGTGTATGAATATGTGTGTTCTACATAGAATTGAAGCTATAAAGGGTAATAGCTGGATCCCTGTGCTGTGATCCTTGTCTATTAACAGTGGCATTTGGTCTTGGGGGTGCTAAGTCAGGGCCACATAAGGGTCAGAGAATGAGGAATCTGAACCTGGCCTAAAGGAAGCAACTAGAGAGTGCTGTCTTCCTTTGCTACCACCCCTGGGATCACAAATATTGTACACGTGCGTGTGTGTATGCAATAACTCCTGGGATCAACCCCTGCCAGTCAGAAGGGCATAGGGAGGTTAGCTCCACGTTCAGTTTTGCACAAACAGCACACAACCACATTGTCACATAAGGAGTACACAATAGTAAAAAGACTTAAAGAAATAATGAGCCTTTTGAATGAGTAATTACCAACTCTGGTAACAAATTTTCTGGAGAACGTACAGCATCACGTGAGCCAAATCAGGAGGTAATTGTTGGCTAGTTGGTGCAAAAAGGAGAACCGAAGCACTACCCCGACTAAGGCCCCCTGCTGCCCACCCTTTCTCCCTTTTCATATTTTCCTTTTCATAGTTAACGACTGCCGAGGGGGGTAACTAGATTCCCCCAACTGGTTGCAGACCAAGGGGTGAGAAGCTGTACCCGCCGAAGCTCGAGGAATTGGGGAATAAAGTTGAGATGGCCGAACAGACAACTTCGTGACTGCAAGAGGGTAACTGTCTTAATTCATCTGGTCTTGGGAGTCTGAGAACATAAAGCCAAAATACTGAGCCCCCTCTTTTATTTTTTTTCAGGCCAGCAGTCACGTTTGGGGGAAATTGACGAGTTAACTTTCTCCCAGATATTCGACGATAATGATGGTAGGATTTCCCCCCCTCTCATTAAGCATGCCTTTTCTCTCATTAAGCATACCTTTTCTTTGCAATATGGGAATATTAAGTGCCCTCTGCTCTTTCTTTTATGCAGACAAGCCAGTGGCACCAAACTCCTCTCTGCCTAAAAGAATTTGCTATGTTCTTAAAAATAAAGGCAGACACTATAATGTCACCCCAGAACCCCTGAATGCTGAAACAGGGCAGGAGGTGGGTGAGCAAAAAAGGGTTTTGGGGGGAAACCTTTGTGCATGTGTATGTGTGTTTAAATGAACCAAACATCATTTTTGATGTTTGGAACCATCCTCAGCTATTCCCACATCTCGGGGCACCAGAACAATTTGCTTATTCCTCCGCCTCCAGGGCTTCCTAGCTTCAACCACAGTGGTGACTCCCCTATGTGAGACCATGAGACCCCCTACAACAATGATTAAAAAGGTGTATTCCCCCGCTCTCCACTCTCTCAACAGAAAAGTAATCCTCCCAAATGGGGTTTACCGAACCCTCCTCTGGTGGACAGAAAAGTCTCAAGTTTTACAGGGTATCCCATTTGAGTCCCTGGTCATAGACGCATCCATCACAACAGATGCCTTACTTACAGGCTGGGGGGGGGGGCAGTTTTAACCTGTCCATAAAAACTGCCTTCCTAGTGGCTATCACCTCAGCCCAAAGGGTTAATGAATTGACAGCCCTCAGAGCCTCTCCACCCTACACCTGCTTTTCCAGAGACAAGGTTGACCTCCAGACTGACCCTTCATTTATTCCAAAGGTTGTCTCCCCCTTCCATCTCAACCAGACTATTTCCTTACCAGTCTTCTTCCCAAGACCACATTAATCCCATACAGAACAGGTTCTGCATTCTTTGAATGTAAATAGGGCCCTCTCGTTCTACATCAACAGAACTAGACAAATCAGGGTTTCTGATGCTCTCTTCATTTCCTATGGGGAACAAAGAATCGTAGTTAAGATTACCTCACAAAGTGAATTCTTCTCTGCATCCAGAGATGCTACCATCAAGCTGGGAAGATGCCCCCTTCCCATCTGCAAGCCCACTCAACTAGAGCACTAGCCACTATCCTGGCTAACCTCCATGGTGTTCCGATAATAGACATTTGCAAGGCTGCTACTTGGTCCTCCCTTCATGCATTCGCTAAACATTACTCTTTGGACCTAGCAGCCAGATTTGATACCCTAGTGGGGAAAGCAGTGCTTCAGTCTCTCTTTGATTAACCTTCTCGACTCCCTCCACCTTGAGGTAGGTGTTATGAACTGCTATTCACTCTCCCATGAGAGAGAATTGCAGAGAAGAAGAAATAGAAGTTACTTACCAGTAATGACAAAAAAAAGGGGAGGCAGTGGTGATGAATGATGATGAAATTCTGGTTGAATACCACCATATAGACCCTTTTTGGTATTTAACTCTGGCCTCGGTCAGCCAAGCCATGTTCAGGTTCCTGTGCTTACAGCCAGACACCATAGCTCTTGCACCTCCTGACAATTATCAACAGTATGCAAAGAGGTTTTCAAGCTCTGCCATTCAGCAGCTGTCATTTATAGAGCACAAAGAAAAAATCCAGATTCCACATGCCCTGCAGGGTGGAGAATTTAAAGTGAGACCATTCTGGTTCGACGGCTATGCAATCATTAAGGGGCAAAAACCAGCTTTTTAATTTAATGACTGTTTCTATCATGGCTGTGTGAAATACTATGGGGAAGGGGGTGTGAACCCAATGACAGGATCCAGTAGTTCCTCTCTTGCTTACCAGACCCAACATAAGGCTGACTTTCTCAGGGGTAATGGTTTTGTAGTCAGAACCCTCTGGGAACATGAGTGAGGGCAATGCTGGAGACAGACAGCAAGTTTCAGGACTTGCTTAGAGATAGAGGGATGCCTCAGCCTCTGCTCCCTAGGGATGTTCTGTATGGGGGGAGAATTAATGCTGTTTCTCTCTATTACCTAGCAGACCCTGGGGAAGAGGTGCACTATTATGATTTTACTAGTCTGTATCCCTATGTGAATAAGACCAAATAATACCCCATTGGGCACCCTAGTATCATCTGTACAAAAATTTGCTTCTCTCTCTGAGTACTTTGGGTTGGCCAAAGTCAAAGTGTACTCTCCTTATGGGCTCTTCCTCCTATTGTTATCTGTGCGGGTAGGAGGAAAGCTCATGTTCCCGCTGTTTGTTTTGTGCATGGAGACCATGGAGCAGACCCCTTGTTCTCACCCAGAGGAGGAGAGAGCCCTGGAGGGGACATGGTGCACAGTTGAACTGGCTGTTGCTCTAGAGAAGGGATCTAGTCTGGGTAAAATCTTCAAAGTCTGGCACTTTGAAAACAAGTTTGATAAGCTGTTTGTGGAGTAAATCAACATGCATCTCCAGATAAAACAAGAGGCCTCGGGGTACCACACCTGGTGCACCACTAGGGAGCAACAGCTGAAGTACATTGAGGACTACTATAAGAGAGAAGGGGTACACTTACACCCCGAGCATACTGAGGTGAACCATGCAAAACATAGTACCACTATGGTCTATCTTAATTCTTTCTGGGGAATGTTTGCGGGGAATGTTTGTGCAAAGATTCAACCTAGGTAACATGGCCATCGTTGGAGAGCCTGAAGAACTTTTTCAGCTTGTGTTTTCCTCCCACTATGTTGTTTCCTCCTGTGAGTTCTTGGGAGAGGATGTGGCCTATGTGTGCTGGAAGAAGGCTAAAGAGCGCTGTGTGATTTTAGGCAGCACAAATGTTTTTACAGCTGTCTTCACAAAAGTGTATGCATGGCTAGAACTGTAAAAGTTGTTAGAAGGGTTGCAGGAGCACTGTTTGTACCACGATACAGAGTCAGACTCGGTCATATTTGTGAGCTGCAAGGGTGAGTGGGAGCCCTCTCTGGGTGATTATTTAGGAGATCTAATGAGCGAACTCCCCCCAGATCAGTACATTGTAGAATATACTTCAGGTGGCCCCAAAACTTATGGCTTCAAACTGTCTAATGGCAAAGTGTGCATGAAGGTGAAGGGGATTTCACTGGACAGCTCCAAATGTGAAAAAGTCAATTTTGAGAGCTTGAAAGATCTAGTTTGGGACTATAAACCAGGACATGGAGAAGCTTAAAAAAATAACAGTTCAGCACTCGTCCATAGTAAGAGACAAGAACAGCTTTCAAATATAGAGAAGGACTTCGGAAAACACAGAGTTGTTTACGACAAAAGGGTAATTGGAGAAGGCTACCATAGCCTGCCCTATGGATATTAAGCATGGACACTAGGTGGAAGCACTGTTTCTCTGCTGTGATCACTGGGCCAAGTGAGTCGGGGGAAACTTACTTTGTAAAAAACCTGCTAGAACATGGCAAGCAATTGCTTTCTTCTATGCCTGAAAATGTAGTATGGTGTTATAGCTGTTGGCAGCCTTTGTATAAAGCAATACTTTGTAAATGTCCCTTTGTTAAGTTTGTAGAGGGTTTGCCTGAAAGTCTGACTGATGATGGCTTATTCTATGTTAATAAAATGAACTGGGTCATAGTGAATGATACCATGGAGTCTGCTTCTGAAAGTGATGAGATAAAAAGGGTCTTCACAAATTATGTGCATCATAATAATCTATACATTTTGTACATAGTGCAGTACCTCTTCTGCAGGGGTAAAAAAAAGCTGGACCGGTCACTTAAATACTAAATACCTGGTCCTCTTAAAAAACCCCAGGGATAAGTTACAGGTCGATATTTTAGCCCGCCAGATTTACTCCAGCAAAACCCAGTTTTCCCTAGAAGCCTATGAGGACGCCACCCAAAATCCATATGGCTATTCGTGGTGGATTTAAATCCCTCTACACCAGAGGAGTACAGATTAAGAACAGGGCTCTTCCCACCTGATTTTTTGGTTATCTATACGATGAAAAAATCATTTGCTGGGCATAAAAGATGATTTTTACCTCTGCTTCTCCATTTTTGTAACACCTCTGCGGGGAGGGGTCAACATGTCGGCTTGGGTACAGAGAAACCTGCCTCTTCTGAATCCGCTTGTCAAGGATTCGCTGGGGCAGTGAAAAACTATTTTGTGCTGCTTCTGATGATCTGCTGATTGCCATCTCTGAAATTGCTCTTAATGTTTTAAAGGGGAACTTTCCCCTCAGCCCACGGGAACTAGGGGTGCTGAAGAGAGAGCAAAAGGATATTAAAAAAAACACATCTCTCTTCAAAGAAAGAGACAGTTGCTGAAGCAGAAAGGAGGGTTTCTCAGCCCCTTGATCAGCATCACCATACCTCTCATTACCGGGCTACTAACAAGACAATAATGGAATACACAGAGAAAATGCATATCGTGCTTGCAGGCCAGTTAGAGAAAATGAGACCTTCCTCCTGAGGAGAAGCCCATTAGAGTCAGTGTGGCCTGCTCACTGGATGCAGAAATGAAAAGCATTCTGCAAAGACCTGACTTGGGGGACTATGAGAGAGCTAACCAGTATGCTTCTGTACTTCAAAAATATCTAACCTTTGTGAAGCAGAGGAATGCACGAAAAGGAAAACTCACTTTGCAGATCCCACCTTCAGATGAAACACACCCTCTCCCCGGCCTTGAAATATCTGTGGGGTCAGACTCAATCATTCAGGATGTCTTGAGAGGAATAAGTAAGCAGAATCAGGTCAATGCAGAACTTCTGCTGGATAAACTAAAGCATTCTAGTCCTCGGCCCACCTGGGACGACTGGGTTACTTTTTTATACTGTGGCGCCCCAGTCAGGGGTTCCAACACATTTGATCTGGTGCATGCAGCTACCCAGCAGCATGCCCTCAGAAACGCACACACGCCCCCACCCCCCAGAGGTTGGGATGCTTTTGTAAAGGTCATGGCCTAAGCTAACGTCCCTTTATCTCTGACAAGAAATGCCTCTAACCAAAGCTGCTTGACTTTATCAAATCATCCACCTTGACCCCCCCCTCAAACCCAGTCCGACAGGTTCTCCCTTAACCCCTTCCAGAACAAAATTGTCTGGTATGTTCAACTGGATCAAAATGTAAAAAATATCTTGTGATTTTGAAATAATGTCTACTGTATTTGTACTTTTAAATAAACTGCTCATTTTTCTTTTAAAGAATTACTCTGTCCTGTTTATTATTTTTTAACTCCTCATAAAAAAGGGCACAGCAATATGTTACATTTAAAAACCCCGACAAAGTAGCACGTTATTGAGAGACATAGCTATGAAATTCACTACAGGAGACAGATCTGGACTTGTTGAAACATGCCCGGCACAGTCCCAGCACTGTCTCGAGAGACAGTACTTTTTATTTTTTACAAATTGCATGACCATTCAATCATTTTCTGCTAAATTATCAGAATACATTTCTAAAATGTATTCAAAGGATAAACCTTTGCACCAGTGATGTAGAAAAAACACACACTATTAACCACAAGCCACAGAGCTTGGTTCTTGTAATTGTTTGCACTGAAAACAATCCTACTGCTGTTCTTCTTCAAAAACCTGTGGATGCTTGTAGGAAACATGGCACTGTCAGGAGGGTGTCCATAAGAGTAAAAAAATTCTGCCTGGTTGTGCTCTGTCAGGTAAACAGCCAGCCAGTGCTCTTCTGGGAGAGTGTGGGGGTGAGTGTTGACCAGTAGGCCTACAGGTCTCTCTAGTCTGTCTCCCCTTGGGGAGTCAGTCGCTTGGGAATACACCTAGGAAGGTCTTTCTCATGTGAGGTTCTGATGATAAAATACGTAATAGCTGTACAGTGTCCATGTCACATATACTTAAACAACATGTTTTTCCTTTGATTTATTTATATCATGTTGTAAAAACCGCATATACAATCATGTTGATGACAGTGATGGGTAAGGCTGCAGCAAAACATATTTTTGCCCTCCTATTTCCATTTTTAATCAGCGAGTAATGGTCACCCCCCCTTCCTGATTGGGAGATAGATCAAAGGCAAATAGTGTGTATCCTCGGGCAAACTCCTCACAGTTGATGAGCAACGCAAAACCTTTCATGTGTTTGCCTGCTGTTTGTACCAGATTCATGTATTCTCTCACACAATTCCCCGCTGGAAAATCCAGCTGCAGCGACTTAGCTGGAATCTGTTCTCCATCCACATAGAGTGCCACAAAATTAATATAATGCTTAAATGGAATGGATTTTTTTTTCATAATTTCCCCTCAAAGCATAATTGTCCGAAAACCCAAGAACCAGAAGCTTGGGGAGCTGCCCTAGAAACAGATTCTCCTGGTTGTTGACATGGCTGCCAGCAGGGATGCTAAATACTTTTATGGGTATTACCATTGGATATTTAGCATTGGAGATCAGCAGGACTTCGGTGTGTCCTAGGCGAACTCTTGGTGCCACACGCACTTTTTTCACAAAAAGCGATGCATTTAGAAGCTGATACTTGTACCGCCTGGCTGGCTCATTGCTCACTAGGCTGAATGAATCTTTGCTTTGGGTCAGTTTGATCTTAACGTCCATGGCATTCAATAAAAGTTTTTTTCACTGAAAAAACAGGTCACTGTGGAGGGGCCACAGCAGCTAAATCTTTCTGCTCTCTCTGGTTAGATTAGTCCTTTTTATAAACCCATTGTTACCCACCTCAAAATCTGTCACTTCATGCTGTCCAGGTGTGTCTTTGTAAAACAAGCCTGTAGAAAATTGTGTAATTGAGCACAGATTCTAGGAAGGCCCTATACAGGTAGCAGTTGTTGCTCTGGCTAACAAGGCAATCCCCCAGCGTAACATCCAGCTGACTGAAGATGGAGGCCACCGGATAGTTAACCAAACCCACCTTGGTGTCCGTGTCGAGATTGGCGCCATTTTCCTTGATAATATTACAGGTGAGGTAAAGAAGTGTATTGTTTAGATCCATATAGTCCATTCCATTTCCAGCTATGAAAAAATCAAGAGGGGCTGTCTCTCACACAGCCAAGAGCAGGTGGACCTCGATGTACATCCTCTTCTTGATGCTGGTTTATGTGGGGGGTACTTGAAACTAGGGATGTGCGAACGTGGTTCAGGGGTTTGGGGTTTGGCTGGAACTCGGGGTGTTCAGGCCATCCTTGAACATCCTGAACATGAAATGCCCCCACCTGAACTGGCTGAACAAAGGTTGGGTTCTGAACCTGTTCGGCCGGGGCGAGGGAGGAACCCGGTTTCCCCTCCCTCCAGGCTTACCCTTGACAGCTATCACTTTCTCAATCCTGTAAATATGTCCTGTTTAGGGTTGACTTTTTGAAGCTCTTCAGTATAGAAAATTCCAATGATCGCTTCACCTTCATAATCGCTCAGTCTGTACACAGGCCTCCATGCTTTGTTAAGCACTGCATCCACTATGAATATTTCCTCTGTAAACGTTTGCTCATATCCTTTCTCAAACTTGCCCTTGAACTTGGAGATCCTCAGCCGAGGCGTGACCACCGAGAAGCCCCCCCCCAACAGTAGCCACCCGGTGTACCTGTGGGACCTCAAGTTGGGTGCCCCCGACCAACCGCAGGGGTCGTGAAATGACCCAAGACTTGAGGCGGTCTCACAGGTAACCAGGACCCAAACTGTTTAGAACTTTATAAGTCATAACCAGCACTTGAATTGGGCCAGGAAGACAATAGGCAGCCAATGCAGAGTCTGGAGCACTGGTGTAATGTGCTCGCGGTGACCAGTCCCCATTAGGAGGTGGGCAGCTGCATTCTGCACCAACTGCAGCCTCTGGACTGTCGCCAAGGGTAGTCTCTCGTAGTGTGTGTTACGGTAATCCAGTTGGGAGGTAATGAAAGTATGGATGATGGTGACCAGATCTGAATCTGAGACATTTGGCCGAAGCCGTCGCACCAGATGTAATTGGCAAAATGCTCCTCTTGCCACAGCCTCCACATGACCATCCAGGTGGAGCTGCGGGTCGAGGAGCACTCCCAGCCTAAGGACCTGAGCGGCCAGTATAACTCTTTATGAGCTGAGCCAGCACATCCATATAGTGAAAAGTGTTGAGAGCTGTGAAATACCTCCACATCTTTGTTTTTAAAGTTCTGTTAAAACGCTCTGCCATCCCAGCCTTGACATGGTTGTTGTTGTTCACAAAGTGCTGCATCCTGTGCTGTTTGAGAAAATTTTGGAGTGTCTAATTTTAAAATTATTTCCCTTGATCTGTTCATAATTTTTGGGGTATCCTCCCTTTCCTGAAAATAGCTGCCAAAGCCTTAGCCACTTCACCGCCCATCTTGTCTTTCAGGTCTAAGGCCCAGGTGTACTTAGACAGGATATCTATGACCATTAAAATGTACTTGATGCCCCCATTATGCTTAGAGAATGCTTGCATGTCCACCAAATCAGCCTGCCATTGTGCATCCACCCCGGATACTTTCATAATCAATTCCCAAAGTATTATTTAAATATTTTTATATTCAGCCATGAGCCCTTGGGAGGGACAGGGTGAGATAAAAATTCAAATAAATAAATAAACACCTAATAAGCACCTGAAGGATGGTCTTTCTCCTTATGCTCCTTCGTGGCCCTTAAGATTTACCAAGGGTGCCCTCTTGTGGGTTTCATCACTGCCCCAGTTTCATACAACTCAGACCTGTAGAGAGGCATTCTCGGTGACTGTGCTGTGACTTTAGAACTCCCTTCCCTTGGAGGCTAGACTGAGCTCTAGTTTAAATGTCTTTGGGAGGCAGTGTAAAACTTTTATTTGGCCAGGCATTCAATGGGTAGTGATAGATTGTGGGGAGGGTGATGGGTGCGTGTTGAGTTTTGTGGGGTTTTAATTATTTATTATTAGAGTGTGGGAGTAAGGGGGGGAAGGGGTTGCTGGTGAAAATGGGGCTGGGGGGTAAGAGGGGAATGGGGCTTCTAGGAGACACTGATGAAAATGGGGCTCCGGGTTAAGGGGGCTTCTGGGGAAAATGGGGCTTCAACAGAGGTGTAACAGTGAAGCATGTTTTGGGGGACAAGTGGAATTCCTCGCTGCTGCTTTTGTGGTGTGCTAAGACTTCACATAATATGGTTTAGTTGGTTTAAGATCTGGTTTGCTTTTTCTTGTTCTGTGTTTGTGTTTGCATGTACACTGCTTGTTTCCCCCACTCCGCTCCCAAACTCCTCAAGCATGTGTGTCACGGAGGAACATAGGGTCACACACGTGTAACACGAGCCTACATGTAGACTACAAGTCTGGTAAATATGTAAAGCAAAGGTTTCCACATGTATGTAATGTTACAATTGAGAACTGTAAAACCCAAATCAGAGCTATGACACGTGACCAAGCTCCAGGAAATGGAAAGACAGTTTTGTTGATTGCCCCAGACTGGGGGAGGGGGGGAGGGGAGACCTGGCCAGAGACATTTATATGCTAATGCAGGCAGCCATCGCCTACGTGCAAGAGACACAGAAAGCTGATAAAGACAACAAAGGGAATTCTAGAAGCCTTGAGAAGATACGAGGAGTTTCCT
>QEPC01014287.1:4124443-4156731 GCA_003113815.1 Sphenodon punctatus
TTAAAAAAAAAGGCCTGTTTGCTTGGACAGGCATTTGGCTGCCGGGGATACAGCATAGGTACTGGGGATGCTGGTCTGGATGGGGAGTGTTTGGTTGCCATACAGGCCTACAACCAGCCAAACTTTTTTAAAAAAGGCCTGTGTTGTTTGGACACGCATTTGGTTGCCAGGGATACAGTGTAGGTACTAGGGATGCTGGTTTGGATGGGGTGTGTTTGGTTGCTATACAGGTCTGCAACTGCTCTCCTTGTGAACAGAGGAGAAAGTAGGTAGGAGCATGGCAGAAGAGAAGGCTGCAGACAACAAGGAGACCTCTTTCCCCATCCCCCACTGAATCCATCTCTTCCCCTTCCCATGCACCAAAACCAAACCCTTTCCCTCCTACTTCTCCTCTGTACTGTCCTTCTCTTCCCTTTCATTCTCTTCTGATTCGGCTTGTCGCAGGACAGGGAGCTAACTCAGTCCTCCCAGTTCTCCAAGCCAGGAGGAAGGCTTGTCCCAAAGCCTACACCTTCAGAAGACTACAGGTGGCCAAGGATGCCATGAAAATTGAGGCTTGGAGGGTTCAGCATAAAGGTAGGTGATGAGAACGTGTTCTAATTTATTTAGCCTGCTATGGTTAATTTGGACCTGGTGGGAAAGAGAGTGGGCAAGAGTGGGGTAAGAGTGCTTTCTATCCCCCAGTGGCAGTGCTTCACACAGCAGCAAGGAGTTCCCAGCATTAACTAATGTAATGTCCATCCAATGTTAACCCTGGGAACTCCTTGCTGCTGGGTTAAGCCATGCCACTGACCTACCATTGCCCCAGCTCCGCCCCTGGGCCAGGCTCTGCCCCTAGGCCTCCCGGTGGCAAAGGTGCTGGCAGTAGGTTTAACCCCCCCACTGCCCTACCAATCTCAAAAACCACCAGCTGCCACTGGCTCTGACAGTGGGGAGAAGAGTGGAAGACTCAAGCCATGAGCTAGAGAGGTCATAGAGAGCAGGTTTTGAAAGTTTGCAATGCTTAAACTGAAACAAGGTTGTTGTATCCTTAGTAAAGCAGGGAGCTACCAGTAAAAATACAGCTTCTCCTTGCTTGCTATTTGAAGGAAGTAACAACCTTCTAAACTGAAGGGAGCATCTCTTCCATCTTGGCCTCCCTAAGCCCTGCTCTCATAGTGGTTACGCTGCTCAGCATTCTACTGTGCCAGCAGGACAAATTTTCTCCATGCATTGTATTTAACAAAAAAACACATGGATATTCCATAATCAAAAAACCTCCAGTTTACAAGAAGAGTTAAGGCTCTTGCAAATTCAATCATGCACTAAAAAGCATGAACATTGCAAGTTAAGGCCTTAACTTTCATATCATGTTAGCAGTAAAGACATTGTACAGTCTCACATATTGTGCTCATTTACGACTTAGGCTCCATGCACCTCCACTTTGCCTTTGTCTTTCAGCCCCAATCCTCTTTGCAGGTTTGAGGCAACACTGAAGCTGGGGAAAGGAGGGCCCCTCAGTTTCCTCTTTAAGAAAGAGAGAACTTAGGAATTCTGGCTCCCCCTCTAATCTCCCCCTCTAATCTACTTGGTCCCAGCCCTGTAACAGGGAACTTAGGACTCCTGGCTTCCAGCCTCTCCATCCCACTCGAATCCAGTAGGCTGCACTCCCTTCACAGGCAACTCAATAGTCCTACTTCTGAGCCTGTTCTCCTCCCCACCTGCTCTCAACCACCTTGTAAGAGACAACCCAGGAGTCCTGGGTCGAAGTTGTCCCTCTAACCCTGTAGCCCCCACACCCTTCACAGAGAACTCAAAAGTTCTGGGAAATACGTTTGTCTGTATGTGTCATACGGAACAGAAGTGTGTGTGTGGAATGACACAAAACAAAAAACAGGAGAGGAAATGGGATAACAGGGAGGGAGGCTATTAGGAGTCAAAATATAGGGAGTCCGCTATGGTAAGTGGGTAAAATGATAGGACTGCTCCCCCTGGTATCAGTCTTCTGAATTAGTTATTTCACTCAGAACCTTGTTGTTGTAACTATTTCTAATGCCTCCTGTCATTCCACCCACTTACTTAATCCTGCACATTCTTTGTATTTTCCCCTGTTGTTCCAACCATTCCACTTACTGCAGCTGGTGCCTTCCTCATCATTTCACACCCTCTTGCCTTCCCTATGTACTTCCAAAGATGCAACTTTGTTGTATAATTTCACACTCACTTAATTGAATGTTGGAATGACAATAGTATTAATTTAGAAATTGGCCCTGCTGTTGTCTCCATTCCTTCCAATGGCCATTCCATTTTATTAATTTCAATGCATACCCAACTTAGTTTTAATTAAACATTTGTATGCGACTCTACCCAGCTTCACTGTGCTCTAAGAAGGCAGTGGAGACTAGTGGGTAAGAGGAATGGTTGTGAGCCGTTAGTCAGCCGTCTCATTCTCCCCAACTGAAATGAAAGGATAGAGGGAAAGGAGGAGGTGAGGGGCCAGCTCACGCCTTCCTGTCTCCAGATTCAGTGTTGTCCCCAACCTGCAAAGGGGAAGAGGATTGGGGCTGAAAAATGAAGGCAAAGTATGGGAAACATGAAGCTGCAGCAGCCAGTAACCCCTTCCTGGCTATGACTCCAAGAGATGCTGCAACCCCTGCCAGTCCAATGCAACAACGGAGACGCATACTTGGCGAAACATGCAGGAAGCTCTTGTCCGAACTGGTGTCCTCCCATGGTGTTGACTTGTTCTCTTGTGTGTCACAAGGGGTTCTTGTTGTGCTTTGAGCTGATGTGGTGTTGTATTTTGCACGTGTGTCTTTTAAGAGCTCCCCAAAGAGCTCCAGGCTGGTCTGTGGATGGGACTGGTGAAGTGGTCGGGTTGCAGACCTGTGTCCTAGTGTGAGTGGCCACCCCAGTTCATATGGGCCAGGGATGCATGTGCACTTGTTGCCACACACATTTTTGGCTTGTCTCATGCGGCACACTCTGGATTTTTCATCAGTGGCCATCGGTGGGTGTTACGTGGCTCACAGGAGCACGTGTCCCCTCGCACCACCTTCAAATGGGCATTTGGATGAGTGGTTACTGGGTGGTCATGCGTGGTAGCATCTCATGGTGGTCATGCATGGTAGCATCTCATTTAAAAATACCAACTGTTCCCCGTGCTCTCCCTCCCTCCCCCAGTTGTTCCATTCAGCTTCTGCTATGCCTTGTCTGAACTCTTTGCTCTGTCATTTGGTTCTAAGTGCAAAAGATGTGTCCTAAAACACGTAAATATTATGGTGAAGGTTTCAAAATTCTTAAAATGTAGGGAACAGCTGGCTTGGGGAAACATGCATGTATTAGGGCTGACTGCATTTTAAATCAATGAATGCACCGTTAGCAGATTAAAATAAACTGTAAAAAGTAATGTAAAAATGTAAAACGTGTTTTATATTTTTTTAAATAACAAAAATCAAATTTTAAAATTAAAATATTTTAATTTTAAAATTTCATTTAAGAGCAATTTAAAAGCAGCCAAAAAAATCAGTAGTGCTATACATGGTTGTATTCAGTTTGTATAGCATTTTAAATACTTAGACTTTTTATTTAGCGCATGCTTTTAACTAATCTAATCAGCTACGTGCAACATTTTTAGTGAATCAACTAAAAATATTAATCAACATCCCTAATATGCATGCAATAACTGCTATGTGAACCCTTATTATGATCATTGGAGACTTTGCCTGCAAATACTTTTTGCCCTGCTTACAGTCTGTGGGCTCAAAACTGAAATTGAGTCATTGCTTGTAGAAAAAAAGTTAGGCAAGATGCAGCCTTTTGATTATCTCTGACTTCTCTGCAGAAATAAGTAAGATTAACATTTTTTTCCAAAGGTAAAGTTTGTGACTAAGCTGAGTTGGGTTACTAAAATTAGGCCTTTTTCACACAGACACTCCAACACTGATAAAATGGGTGTTACATTTTATTATACATGTTGTAAGGCACCCATAGAGCACACCTGTAGCCCTGCAACATGTATAATAAAATGCAACACCCATTTTATCAGTGTTGGAGTGTCTGTGTGAAAAGGACCTTAGTAGCTACAGGTAATGCCCGCTTTTTCCGGCATCCCATCGGGCACCCGATGGGCTACCTGATGACCAGTTGGGTGACTGCTGTCTGAAAATATTAGCATTGCCCAGCGCTCTAGTCAGGGCTTGTCATTTCAAAGGCTGGCAGGGGCTTCCCCCAAACAGCACTCTGATAGGCACTGTAGACAGGAGGTCACTTTTAAAACTGACAAGCACCAGCCAAGAGCGCTGTGGAGCCCAGCTACACAGTGGTTCCAACTGGGGCCTGTCACTTTTCAAAAGCCAGCTGTAGTTTCCCCCCGCAGAGCCTGAGAGGTCACTTTCAAAGACAGGTGAGAACTCCTGAAACAAGTGCCTTTCAGGTGAGTGGTGCTCTGTGTGTGGGAGGTGGTGTGGTGTGGTGTGGGAGGGAAGTAGCTTTTTAAACTTACAAGCCCTAGCTGGGACCACTGTGGAGCTGGGCTCTGTAGCTGTCCCGGCTGGGACTTGTCACTATCAAAGGTGAGCCCATCGGGTCCTGTTCAGGCATCAGTGGTGCCCAAACAGAGCCAGGTTGACTTGGGCACCTTAGATTCCTCAAGGGTTTCCAGATCTTCAGGTGCCTGGTTTCAGCTCTATTTGTGAATCATTGGATGTCCTGCTTCTTATGGGTTCTCCTTTTTAAAGAAGGTGTTAGCTGTCAGCCAATATTGTGAACTTTTAATATATTTTCAGTGGGTGTGTGCAACAGGGAAAGTTTCTATTTTTGCTTTGTATCTTGTTATGCCTAGAGCCTGAGCTAAACCTTATTGTGTGGCTTATATACTGAAGTTGATACAAATCGGTGCTTGGCTAAATCAAGCTAGTTAATAATACAAACTATTACGGTGTTCATATTCTAAATATTGTATCAGTTAAGGAGAATATTCATTTGTACTTATCTTTCCCCAAAAACTAAAGCATTGCTTTTCTTAGAACTTTGGCCCCATCTTTATTATATTCAAATATATCAATTATCATAAACAATATTCCATTATTTACTAGTATAGTAAGAAAGAAAGGCATTTATATTCACTAAGCATTTGAAAGCTAGGCCATTTTTACAAGGACGGAGGTGGGTGAGGGATGGGTGTTTGGCTGTAGTGGGTGGAGGGGTGTGTNTGTGTGTGTGTGTGTGTGTGTACATGGACACCCACCCACCTACACCCATGGGGCCTCCTCTGGTTTTCCGGAGGGCTCTGTGGGTGGATGATGGGTGTAGGTGGGTGTGCATCAGGAGCGTGCATGCACAAACACCCACCACTCGTGGTATATTTACATGGGCACACACCCATCCCACCCCTGGCCGTTTACATGGTCGCCCGCCCAACACCCACCGGAACACCGAGTGGGGGGTGGGGGTGTCCATGTAAAAACAGTCATAGATTTAACTTGATCAAGAAACCCTCTCTTATTATCCTTGTTTTATATGAAAATTTAACTTGTTGATGAATCCCCCTGACTTGCGCTGCAGACTTCTGTCTCTCTTGTCCAAACAAATGGAATAGGTCAACATTACAAACATATACACTAAAGCTTACAATTAATGAAGGTGTTCTTGGTACCTGGTAACAATGATTTATTTTGATCTTCATTGGAGCAACCGTTCTGTAGACTCTGAAAGGATATTTTAGATTTAGTGCCCTAAAATGTCAGGCACTAAAAATGCCTTTATTCATGCGATGGTTCACTGTTTGTAGGGATAGTTTGTTCAAAGAATTGTAAAAACGTAATCAAAACCTTTATGTTAAATAGTTTTAAGAAAGTGCGTGTTTTGTGCCTCACCTTAGAACAGCTGATGTAATAACAATTTGATACAAAGATGAATGTGGCTTTTTTTTTTCTGCAATAGCCAATCAGAAGAAAATTAATAATGTATCACCACGGATAGATATCTCAAATAAATTTGTTTATTTTAAGCTTGTGTGTGTATGTTTTTCTGTAATTATGAGAATCTTCTGTAGAGGCGTCAAAATTGATAAAGGTTTTTAAGTTTGTGTGTGTTTACCTCCTTTCTCTGTCTGTAGGATCAATCTGTCTACTCTCTCCTGTTGTACCTCATCTGTAAGGTGGGTCTACAAGTGCTACTTTTTAATTTCAAAACACAACCCCTCTTTTTCTGTATTTTATTTGCAAGTGCATATGTATTATATAAAGGCAGACTCAAAAACACGGATGTCCTAAGGAGTGCAGGCAGAAACAAACCTTTTTGTCAACCATTTTTCCTTAGGATTGTGAGGCAATTTGAACAAGTGGTGGTGTGTCTGCAAGTCTCTTGTTTTCAATTTATAGGCTGGCAGATGTGTGTGGGGGGAGGGAGGGCTGCAGTTGGATGGAGGAACCAGCTGATTATAGTGCACAGAGACAGTAAGGCAAGACTTAGGAAGAGAGGGAAAGAAATGGGTATAAAAGGAGTTGAGAGGCAAAGGCTAGGGAGGGGGAAGATTAAGATAGAAGATGCAGACTCAGGGTCAGGTGGAAAAGGCGTGGGATTAGGAAAGGAGTCAAATGCAAGATAAATCAGGATCAGGAAGCTACAAGTGTTCCAAGGGCAGGAAGTAAAGGACTGATATCACTACATGTGATGTCACCAGAATAAGGAAAATTATCCTTGCCTGTTAGAGTTTGATAGGTGTATGCCACTTCAATGCACATGCACAGTTTTGCAGAGAAGAAAAAGCTTAAAGTATTAATTAAAAAACGTACCAAATTATTTGCTCATTCTCTCAGCTACCTACTCGTGGGATTTCATTGGCTATTGTAAACTTATATACAAATACTCTTACTTTCACCTACAAAGAAAAATGTTAAAACACTGCTTGAATTTGTTTTACTGAAGAGTGTGATCATGGTAATAATGTTTTTGTTTTTTTAAAAAAAAGTTCCTGGAGTCCTTGGCAAATGGTGCTGTGATTCACAGCAGATAAGATTGCCACTTTGCCCCACCTCTTTTTTGACATGCCCCTACCCACTCCAGGTGAAAGCTCAGAGGGAGGTGGTACCCTGATAGAGCATGAGAGTGCATGGTAGCAGTTAGCCTTAGCACAAGTCCTTGTGCTTCAAATAGGACTTGCTAACTGTTAGCATGTGCTATCCTGCCAGGGGACTGTGCTGCTGAATTCAGTGATAAGGGGAATGAGCCTGCACCTGCTGAACTCAGTGGCAAAGCTTCCATTGACTTTAATAGTGCAAGACCAGTGTCAGCAATATACAATTTAATATAATGATGTGCTAAATAAATCAACTCTCATACTCTCCAATACAAAATCAAAACTTTAAAATAACTATGCTTCTAATAAATAATAATACAAAAGTGATACCTTAAAAGAAAACTTTAGTGATTAGAGGGCTGGATACATACTGAGTGAGAGAGCAAACAAAACAGTTCAGGGTTACAATCCTGAAGCCACTTACTTACAAGTAGTCCCATTATCTACTTGCATCCTGTTTGTTTAACCTCAATAAATCTGCAGTGTACAAAATGAAATATCAAATCTCCTTTAAATACACATTTGAAAGAATCTAAAATGCTAACAATATTCCTTGAAGAATTTTTGTAAAGCAAGAAAATGCCGTATATTGTAAATATTGAAATTAAATAAGTTTCTCAATTAACAAAATGTTGTTTCAGAGGTGTAGCTAGGTTGGAATGGGCCCTGGTGCAGAAGATGGAATGGGGTCTCTTCTCATCTCATCTAGCAGCAATGGACGTAGCTCCAGCAGCTATACCGCCTGCTCCTGTTATAACTGTGCCATTGCGTTGTTTGCTGTTTCACTGGGAACATAAAGGACCTTATACAAAGCCTAATGATGGTGATAACTTCACTTAGCAGTAGATCAGGGCCATGGTCTCCAACTTTCAGGAATGTGATGCTGTTTCACCCACGTGGAGTTGAACTTGGTGTTAAGCCTAGGCAGAGTTTGAACCTTAATTGCAGAAACGTTTGATCTTAAAGTGACTGTTGCAGAGGAAGTAACATCTACACAAAATATGACCAACTGTTGTTGAAATCAATGTATTACATACATTGTAAGGTAAGAAGGTAAGACCTCAATCAACTTCTCTTTGTAGTTCCAACGTCTCAGATCTTTTAATTTTTTGTAAAATGCAGCTTTTTTTTTTTTTTTAAAAGATAGCTATAGGGTGTTTTAGAGAAGCACCTCCCTACCCATTATGCATGTTGCAGGGCTGAATAGGGTGCCAATATGGCCCTACAACATGCATGTTGGGTGGGCGATGGGTGGGGAGGCACTTGTCTAAAAAAATGCATAGAGATAATATATTAAAGTGCAGCTTGTCTGAAGCTGGAACCAACTTTTTTGTTTTGAAAAGAACTTGCTTACATTGGAAGAAGCTTTTATTTCTATAGCCAGTTGAAATTCTAGAGTGCACAGGACAACTCGGTTTAGTTAATTAAAGTAAATCAGTATGTGTTCTTGTGTTGATGGGAAGAGGATGTACCTTGACTAGCCAAATCACACATACATTAGCCCTGTTAGCATTAGGATTTAAACCCATGTAAAGAAAACACACTCATTTCCCCTGATGTAAACAAACCTTTGGCACTGGTCTCCCAAATTCCACCTACGCAGACTAGTGTTTTTCAAGCTTTGTAACTTTCTAGGCTAATTCAAGTCTTCCTTTGTAAATATTAATGGGAAATGAAGGACTGCTTTAATTGGTGTCTTTCTTTGTAAACATTTTTAATTTAAAAAAAATCTTTATTAATACTATTATAGTCAATACATGTGTATTAATACTTAATAAAGTATCAGGTATTATTATCTTGAATTTAGGAATGTAACAGTTCAATTAGATGATCAGAGCTCTGTCCAGCTCCAGTCTGTCCTCAGATGCCACTTTTCCAAAATTTGAAATAATTGCTTTTAAACATATTCTTGTCAAAATATCTCATCTATAAGGCCTTATGAAACTTTAGGGTGATTTAACCAAAACTAACAAGGGGAGAAACTCCAGTTTTGCCGAACTTAAGACCAACTTTTTCTGGAGCTAGACCAAGTGTTTAGCCTTTAAGCAGTTAATGACAAACCAGTTACAGAGTAATCAAAGGAGAAGGCGCACTTAGAAATGAAAACTGTAAAGTGCACAATTTTTGTCAAAAATTGATCTAAAGGTATGACTGGACTGTTGATGTCTAATTTGCCTTCCTGGGAGATACAATCCCAATCGAACAGAAAGGACTCAATTTTTCCCTTTTTCCTGGAGTCATCTACAGGAATTTATTGAATGCAAATTCAAGGATAACATACTGCACTTCTTTGGATATTGACTGGTGTTCTAAATCCACAAAAGGGCAAGGGGATTGCAAGTTATCATGATGCCTTCCACTTGGTTGGATTTTGCTTAAATGCCAGTGCTTTCCAGTTCCCCATCCTCCAGCCCTAGTGTAGCGTGAGATTTGGAGATCATGAAGAGTTTCTCTTTATTTGTATATTGTCTCTGAATTTTCTGAGGTTGTCTCACTGTTTGTTCTTTGCTGGTACCCTCCAAGGGGCCAGTCCCCTCACTTGGGGTCACATCACAGTCCTGGTTTTTACTGGCTGGGGTGTTGGCAATAGACTCCAAGGAGGTGCCTGCCTCCTCCAGGTGGGTGTAGCCCTTATTGCTTCTGGATTTATCAGCCTGGGAGCTCTGGGAGTCTCTCCTGTCCACAGGTGGAGTGGCAGGAGGAGAGCCCTCCAGATCCAGGGATTTGGAGTAGCTGGAAGAAGAAGCCTTCACTAAAAGGCTGGTGTCCAGATCTCTGCTACTGGTCAGAGTATGAGTGGGGTCGGGGGAAAGGGATCTCCTGGTATCAGGGAGGCAGCTTGTGCTCTGGCGCCTCAGTACCAGTTTGTGCCTGCCGGTCCTGGGCAGCATGGTGTAACCCCGCCCTGTTTCCCCATAGCTGCCACTGAGATTGGTCAGACTCAGTTCAAACTCCCCCTGTGGGATCTCCCTGGACCCTTGCTCACCTAGTGCTCTTCTCCAACTGCTGCGGTCTCCGCCCCCTGCATCCCCCTGGGCTAGAGGCAGCAGGGTGAAGGCGCTGAGTGAGGAGCCAATGATGGAGCTGGCAGTGCTGCACCGATCCCAGCTATCTGGGGGGCTGCAGGGCGGACTGTGGGTAGCCCTGGCCAAGGCAGCCTGCTCCTGGTAGATGCTGTACACTGCATCGGCCAGGCTGGGTGGTTGTGGCTGCCTGGCAGAGGAGAAGGAAGAACGGCGGGGTGAGGAAACCAGATCAGGAGGAGACAGGGGGACTCCCAGGGCTGGATGCCAGGAGCTCTTCGCCAGCATGGCAGCAGCTCCTAAGGTTTCTCCACAGCTGCCAGGCTTAAGCTCTAACCCACGAGACTGCACATAATTGACAAAGCCATTGAGAGGAGCAGGGGCAGCAACAGTGGCTGGAGTGCTCCCATCCTTAGCCCGCAGACTGTGTGCATCTATGACAGTGGAATAGAGGTCCCGCAGATTGATAATTTTAGTCTTCTTGTCACGGTTCTCATGCAGCACTGCATTGGCACAGATGAAGAGGAAGATGCCGATGCCCATAATCAAGGGGCCCAGCACCTTGAGCTTGTCTGAGTGCAAATAGCCAGAGAAAAAACGGAATAGGAAACCCATGGAGGAGGGAGGAGGAGTAGGCAGGGAATGAGGGGGTTCCTTGTTGCTGCTACTGGAGGAAGAGTTGGCTCTGGAGGTTTCCAGATAAGATCCTTCTTGTGGACCTGCGTGGCTCCTGGAGCGGTTTTTGGTAATGCCCCCGTGTGGTGGCAGGTGTTTGCTGCTCCCCTCTTGGTAGATAGGGCTAGGTTTGGGCCAGTATCCCACCACTGCCAAGGCAATGCCCACCAGCAGCACCAAGATGCCACAGAGGGCAATGAGGCCTGAGACAGAGCACAGCTTGAGTTTGCCCTTCACCACTACCACGTCGTTCTTGCGTTTCTTCTTGGCTTTGCGTTTGCGTTTGGGGACTTGGCTCTGGGGTCGGAGGGGATCCTGTTTCCTGGCTGAGATCCTTAGGAGGCCTCCAGTGGCAATCATGGCTGACTACCCGGGCACTGATTCCTATACCTGCCCCAGCTCCTGCAACAAAAAAGAGAGAGGAGGATGAGAACCAGGCATCGAGTGAGAGCAGCAAATAACTAATACTGCAAATGCCCTGGGTTTGTAAATTACAGTTTAAAGCTGTTTTAATTAAGTAAAGTTTATCAGGAATCTCAATTGCCAGGAAGCTGGGCTGTAGCATATGCTGGTGCTGTGTGTGTATGTGTGTGTGTAAAATGGATGAGGTAGCGTGATTAGATAATGTTGGGGGGAAATGGTGAGCATTCTGAGACTGCTGGATAAGGGCATGATATAAATCAAAAATAAAATAATGATACTAATAAAATTAATTATAATGGCAAATGGCCTGGTCCCAAAAGCACTGAAGGAGAGCTTTGATCATCCCCAGCTTCCAAGAACGCTAATCAGTCATGCCCAGAAAACTGTTATTTTGAACACTGCCAGAATCGTCCACAGTGGCAGTTCAAACTCCCCCTGTTTGGGCGTCACAGACACTGTGTAGCACAGAGCAACTGGCTGGCTAAGTGCCCCCCCCCCCCCCTGCTAAAAGCCTCGCCATACATGGGAGGGAAAATAGTAATAATAAGTGTCTCATATTGGTTTTATTGTACACAGATGGTTAACTGATTTCTTTGTATTCCAAATAAATTAGGGAACAAATCATGTCACCAGCACAAAGAAATGTAATATTCATTTGCAATATTACTATGCAAAATGAGAGTTTTGGTTGATTTGCAACCCAGAGCATCAAGAATGGAAACAGACAAGGTTTACAGTCACTTCAAATACCCTAACAACTTTAATCCCTTACTGACACCACCTCTATGACCCTACAATTCTGCACACACATCAGTTTCCACATTCACCCTATGTAACCTACCTTCCTTCTTTTTTTCTTACGACTGAACAGGATCGGCATGCAGTGTTTATGTGCATTCATTTTAACGAGGTCTGTCAGCTTGGCAAAGTGCTGACTGCAAGCATCATGTTACCTTTCCACCCCCGGTACCCTCACCCGCTGACTTTCTTGACATCAGTTGGGGGAAGGGGGCAGGGGGTGCAGGAAGAGGCCACTATCTACTCCTACCACACATCCTGCACCTGTGGATGTCCTTCCATCTTAATCCACGTGGAACAGGATTCAGGAGGGAGCTGCTACTTTCTTCAGTCCTCATGGAGCCACAGCCTTCAGAAGCGAGGTTGCAACACTGCCCACGTATTTTTGGTCCCAGGCAAGAGCCACTTTAAGCACCTGGCTATTGGATAGCTGTACTCCCAGAGGATGGGATAGCATTGTGGAAGGGATAATTCAGTAGAGATTGGGATTACTTCTGATGGAGTCCTACCATGTAAAGACTTGCATAATGGAATTTCAGTTTGTGGGAATGCCCCCACAGGGGGCCCATTCGAGCTGTACAGTGCTCAATATTGCCCTGTTCTGGAAGAAGTAGCAGACGCAAGCTTTGCATTTCTGTCCTGGCAGGTGGCAGCTCTTTCCCTCTAAAGGTTGCTCACCATGGAGTAGGGATGACGTACCAGTTCGGCAGCCCTCTGAAAATGGGAGTAGGTGAGGATAGTTGAACGTGACACTTTCAAAAAACACTGAAACTGAAAGGGAAGGAGGAGAGGAGATAGGAGGAGGCAGCTTGGTAATTGCCACCCCTCCGCTTGGAGCCATTGCCTCTCCCACACCCTCAGGGCTCTCCTGTGATCCCAGGCCATGCTCCTCACAGCTCTCAAAATCTCAGTCCTTTGTTCCCTTCCTGTTCCAAATAGCAGAATTATCATTGTTGCTCTTTCTGCACCTGTTCTGAAGGGGCCTGTGGGGGAAGTACCTGTTTCCCCACTCTCCTACAGGGCAAGTGTCCTATGAGGAAAGGTCAAAGGAACTGGAATAGCTTATTGTAGAGAAAAGAAGACTAAAGGGAGGGACAGAACCATTTTCAAATATATAAAAGGTTGCTAAAAATAAAATGGTACCCAATTGTTCTTTGTGGCCAATGAGAAGAAAACTAGTAAGCTAAATTGAAGGAGAGAGTTAGGTTTAATGTTTGGAAGAGTTTTCTTTCAATGAGAATAGACAGTGGAATAGACAGGGAGCCATGTTTACTGCATTGCTGCAATTCACAATGTTTATTTGCAGGATCAACCAATCTTCATGGTGATGGTGACAGGGAAACTGCAGTGAGAACCGTGCACCAGCCCTTTAAATGTGCATCTACACCTGTAACTAAGCCATGCACATACACGCACTCATGAGGTCTCAGGTGCATGTATCTTTGAGTCTTCCTCTGTTTCCACAGCCCTTTTTCTCCCCCACCCCCTTTTGTGTCTCTTAGATTGTAATCCTGCTTGGGCAGGGACTGTGTCTCTTTCTTACAATTGTAAAGTACCAGGTACATTAACGGCACTATATAAATGCTTAATAATAATAAATTAATAATTAATACAAAATTCTGGCTCAGGCTCCACCTTACCTACGCCTAGTCTTGGCTTGCTATGACAGTTGCCATCTGTGAAGGAGGCTCAAGCCCTGCCCACAGTGCCAGCTTTAGGGCAGGACTGCCACTCTGGGCCACACAACGGGGGTGGGGAGCAGCACAGGAAGTGCCAACTAACCTCAGGAACAGTGGCAGAGGTTTGATGTTGCTCCCAAGGACCCTGGGCAATAACCTCCTGCTGCTCCCTCCTCGCAAGGACCCTGGGCAGTAACTTCCTGTTGGTCCCTCCTCCCATCACAAAAAGACTTTCAATGGGGTTGGGGAGACTGAGAGTGGCCCCACCCCTTGCAAAGTCCTCTATTGTGCCACTGACCTTATGCCACCTCGTAGTGAACAAAATAAAAAAATAATAAAAAATACTGCACATGGGCAAAATGGTTGCTGGGGCCATTCTGCGCCTGCACAGCCCTTTTTCATAATGGCACTGATGCTGCCAGCACCATTTGGGAAAAGGGCAGTGCGTGCACAGAATGGCAGTGGTGGCTATTTTGTGCATGTGTAGTGTATTAAATTTTTTTACAAAATTTCCAGCATCTTGGAACGTTACCGAGATCTTGTCGAGATCTCAGTAAGATTTCTCAATTCTCACGAGAATGTAAGGAATTATTTGGAAAGGGATAGAGAATAAAATGGAAAATGTCATGCTGCTATATAAATCTATGCTGTGACCCTAACCAACTCGTCTAATAGTAATGGGCCTACCCTCCAAAAACGTATCTAGTTCTTTTTAAAACACACCTATGCTACTGGCCTTAACCACCTCCTCTGGCAACAAATTCCATAAGTTAATGGTTTGAATATTGTGTGCAGTTCTGGTTGCCCCATCTCAAAAAGGATGTAATAGCACTGGAAAAGGTACAGAAAAGGGCAACAAAGGTCTTTTTTAGACAAGCGCCTTCCCACCCCACTCATCATGCATGATGCAGGGCTGCATTGGTGCCCTATTCAGCCTTGCAACATGAATGATGGGTAGGTAATGGGTGGGGAGGTGCTTGTCTAAAACTACCCAAAGATGGTAAAGGGTATGGAAGAGAGGGTTGATAGGTTGGGGCTCTTCAGCTTGGAGAAAAGATTACTGAGTGGGGGTATTATAGAAGTTTATAAAATCATGAGTGGTGTGGAACAAGTAAATGGGGAATGGCTATTTAGTATTTACCCTCTCCGATATTAGTAGAACTAGGGAAAACTCCATAGAAACTAATTGGCAGATTTAAAACAAATAAAAGGAAGTATTTTTTCACTCAATGCACCATTAACTTGTGGAATTTGTTCCCATAGGAAATGGCCAAGGCCAGTAGCATAGGTGTGTCTAAAAAGGACTGGATAGGTTCGTGGAGGATGCCCATTACTATTAGACAAGTAGGTTCGGGGATGTAACCTCTAACTGTTGGGAGCTAGAAGCGAACAGCAGGGAATAGATCACCCCATAATGACCTGTTGAGTACTTCTCCGAAGTAACCGAGATTGGCCACTACCAGAGACAGGATGTTGGGCTCAATGGACCATTGGTCTGACCTAGTATGGCACTTCTTATGAGCACTTGTGAGAGGGAAGCAATACTTGAGGAGAGGGGACTATGGCCACAGGTTGGCTGCAACTCTGAGTCTGAGATTCAGATGGGGTGGGATGGCTTGGGAGCTGAAAAGAATTGAATATGGAGGCTCTGCCAGTTGATAAGTGTGGTTGAGGGTCAGAAATCTGTGAGATTTGGGCAGGGAAACCTGAGATTTTTTCCCCCCCCCTATTTTAAAATGTTTAGATCTTTTTTATTTTATTTTTTTGCTATGAGTATTTTAGAGTGTTTCTTTTTTGGTTTAGTTTTTTATTTTCATTTTTGTGAATGTTTTGCAAGGATGATGCAAATAATGACAAAACGGTACTGTTCAGTTTATCTTCTGTGAGGTGTCTAGTTTTTTATATTAAAAAATCTGCTGCAAGTGCATGCTGCTAAGCCTATTATGAAACTTGCATAAGTATGCAAATAGGACAGAAAATGCAGGGTTTTTTTGCTTGCGGTGAACTTGTAGAAATTGACTTAAGTGGTTGCAGGCTTCAGGATTTCTGATGCAGTAAATGGGGCTGAGCAGGACAGATTACCTGGGGGAATTGTGGAGTCCACATCTCTGGAAGTCCATAGGTTAGATATACACCTCTCAGGAATGACTTAGAGTTGGTCCTGTTAACCAGGGCAAAGAGATGGACTTGATGACCTTTTAAAGTACCATCCAGATCTAAAACTATGGCCCTTTTCACACAGACACGCTAACACTGATAAAATTGGTGTTGCATTTTATTATACATGTTGTAGGCACCCATAGAGCACACCTGCAGCCCTGCAACATGTATAATAAAATGTAACACCCATTTTATCAGTGTGAAAAGGGCCTATGAATCTCTGATACTCTACTGTGCCTAGTGGCTGTTTGAAGAGTTTAAAGCAGGCGGAGAAAAGGCGGTGTGAATAGACGAGAGACTCTGAAGTGGGCATCCCAAAGTCTTTGCACATTCAGTCTGTATACACCATGGCATGTTCCTGTCATTGCTGGTTCCCATTACCAGGTGTCACTATTACTTAGCCTTTTACTCTTTGGTGTTCCCCTTTCTCAGTCTGGGTTGGGTCTTTATTGCACATTTAGTTATCTTGCACTACTAACAAGGCCCTCTGCAGCTCTGACACTGGGTGAAAACAGACATGACACTAACCACCCTTTAACCACCCTTGGTAGTCATTTATGCATGTTTCAGGGCTGCATAGGGCACCAATACAGCCCTGCAACATGCATAAATATCCACCAAGGGTGGTTAAAGTGTGGTTAGCGTCATGTCTGTTTTCACCCACTGATAAGGGCTAATCCTTGGGCTTGTGAGAAAAGTAGAAAGGGTTTTTTGTAGAGACAAAACTTGATCTGAAAGGAAACACCAGATGATGATGCAGAATGGGTGTATGTTGCAGCACAGAAATATGAAAAGAACACTCCTGAACATAGTTGCCTAGAATGTCTGCACTCCCTGATCAATTTTTAAAAATTATTATTATGAAATGTCCCTTTAAAATGATTGCCAGAAGTGTCAACTAATAATTTATTTAGAAAACTCAAGCTATCGGTGACATTTCTTCTGCAGTTTTTGTATTCCTATGTTAATTAGCTTCTCAGGGGTAAAACAGTCGCTCCCCATTTTAAGGAGGGGGGAAATGGTGCAACCTGGACTATAGACTGAGCTTCCACTTAGCTCTAATAACCCAGACTGCCTGCAGAATGAGTTTGCTTCTGATTTTACTAGAAGCTGTGGTGATCTTTCCTAGCCTCAGGCACTCTCTCTCTCTCTAATGGGGTCAAAGGGTTATACTGCACAAGGGGTTTTGTGTTAGAGACACCACACAGGAGCTAGTGCACTTCAGGTAACTGGATATTTTGGAAATAAAACCATGAATTTATTTTACTGGAACTACTGATTTTTATTGCACTGAATGTTAATGGACTCAGGCATTTTAACTTATTTTCTGAAAGGAATGTATGGGGGAATGGGTTTTACACAAGGGAAGCATTTGAATACCCAGATGCTTATACCTTTTTTAAAGTTCCTTCCAAGCTATTTCCTTTGTATTTTATGAATGATATAGAAATCCATTCTTTTCTGGTTATACTATGGGTACATCACTTGGACAGCTGCCTGGTTTGGAAATATGTATGATGTTCAAGGTAACTGGTTATGTAACACCAATGAATCCTCCCTCTCCCTTGAATGTGAGACTGATAAGATTGGACAATATCTTTCTGTACCAGTCACAGAGAGTGCAAGACTGCTCCTTGGGTCTCCAGAAGAAAAATGTTCTTGTGTTGAGAAAGTGATGTGAAATAATATGAATTGTTTTATTTACTGCATCATCAGGGTTCATCATCTGAGTATTCAAAAGATTGGGAGACAACTATACATAATGCATGGAGAACTTTATTACAAATACTTCAGGGAAGTCTTGGTATACAAGAGAAGGGTTCTTCCCTCATTTTTCTGAAGTGTCTGAAATAGTTTTAAGGGAAAAAAAGATGAAAGCAATCAGTTCAACATAGCACATAAAGGTATATGCTTTGCCTTGAAATCTGATTAACTAAACATCCAAAATAATCTTATTTGTCCCACCCACAACTTTTATAGCTTCCTTTTTCAGAATATTCCCAGATCCAGCAATTTTGCTTTCCATGTATTTTGTATGCATAATTCCCCATAAAATCATGGGTAAAGCATTGCGTAAGCCGTTTTAAAAGAACGCAGACTGCATGCATCTGAAAGTAAACAATGAGTGGAGTCTTACTTCCTCTTTCCTATTTATTTGCTTTTTCCCCTCACCTTTTTTTTAAAAAATATAATTGTTTAGTTTGAAGAAGTGTGATTTGCCACAGTATTAATTTGGTTTTAATTGGTGGTTCAGCTTTTGATCTAATTCTCCACACAACCCCAACAGACAAGGTCTTGTCAGAGCTAAGATGGAAAAACAGATGGTAATCAGACCTGGACCATGTTTGCAAATCAATATTGTCTTGCCACTTAGCTTTCGATAAAGAGAAACAGGGTTGAATGCGTGGGTGGGGTTTTCTAAAACCAGAAACTATTGTTAATTATTGTGCTACCAGAAAATAAACCCGCATTCCCACAGAAATAGGACACGGTATACATTTACGTTTCAGAGGGACTTAGTGTTGCCTCGATCATTAACAAATGGGCAGTTATTGTCATACTGAGCACTGTCTTAAAAAAAAACCCCCAAAAAACCCAGATGATCTTTCCTGCTTTGCTGACGCTCAGTGACTATTTTAAGGATACTCTGCAGGAACCAAATATAATTTTTCAGCTCAGTCACAGTTTTTGAAGCGTAAATATATACGAGTGTTAAATTAACACTTTGTTCCCTGAACTTAATGACTGAGATTGAGGCACCCATTTATGCTATAGACTAATAGAGGTTTGGGTGCTGCTGCAGCTTTAACTTTGAATGTGTAGGAAATAGAAAGCACTGGGTTTGGGTAAAAATAATGTTAATTTGCAACAATTAATCTTTTGCTGTAGGAACAATTCTTTAGATTTTAGCAGGTTCTTGCCAAACCCTTTGGCAAGCAAAAAGGGTCTCGCTGGCATGCTTAGCTATATTTCTTCACATGTAACAACAGAAGCCCTGTTTCTAGTCCATACTGGTGCAGTTCTGATGCAGTTCAAAGAAATTATATTTATATCTAGCAGGGCATTTAAACAATGACTCTGCCTATAAACAAGATAGTTTTCTAAGGGCTATTGACTAAATTCGGCTCCCCAGGTGGTCTGTCCAGATCTTTAAACTTTGCTAATGAAGGCTTACTGCATTAGATGGTAAAATCCATCTAATCCATTCAAAGCGTTACCTAAATTAATTGGTGAAATAAACCATACTTCTTGGTATAGCTCCTTCCCCCCCCCCTTTTTAATTAACACATCAGCTCAATGGAATGTTATCCTCCCCGTCAGGAAATAAGGGATTGGATTAATTGCTAAATTGCTGTATCTGAACTTCCTGGCATAGAAGCTCTCTATGTAACAACAGTGCAAGGGGGCAGCCTCGACCCCCTGCCTCATCATTCAAAATTAGGACAGACAGAAAGGAAACGACCCCCTTTCCTCCCCAAGTTTGGGGTGCAGGGGATAGTGTTCGTAATTTCGGGTTCCCGCGGCTAGGGCTGTACCATGCTTCCCAACATGAAGTGGGGGGGGGGGATGTTTCCTCTTGCTCCCTCCCCCGCTCCCCATACTCCCGCCCCAGATCATCCTTTTGGGACTTCGGGTGAAATTATGCTCAAAATGGCAGCAGCGAAGCTACCAGTGTCATCCCACTTACCAAAGAAGATTGGGGGATGGCAAAGCTGGAAGCAAAGGCGCTCAGGCACCAGGAGAAAACCATGGAGAAACTTTCCAGCCCAGGTGAACATCTGATCACAGCCGGCACAGCCCCTCCGGCTCCCCCAACTCGCCCCAGCTCATAACCCCAGTTGCGAAAGCGAAAGGGGTCGCCTGGATCTCGCCAGTCTCCTCGGATCCTCCAGAAAGAGCCATTTCCAAGAGTTTCTTAAAAGTGCTGCGCCGTCGCCATCCTTCATCCTTCACCGCTTTCGGATGCTCGTCCCCTGTCAAATGCACCCTTCTCCTCGCTGCTGTTACTGTTGCTGCTGCTTGTCTGATCTGCCCGATGGAGTTGCTGCTGCTGCTGCTGCTGCTACCGCTAATGAATGGTACTGAGGCTGCTGCTGCTGCGCTGGCCGGACTCGGTACTGTTGCTAGGATACCGGAGCCATGACACAGGGAAATTGCTGCAGGATGGCAATCATTACCTTCCTAACTCTCCTCTTTAGGAACCAGCCCCCCTTCTTCCTCCTCCCTCTCCTAGCTCCCTTCCTCCCCTGCTTTTCTAGGCTTGCTGCCTGCTTCTTCATGCCCACCTGCAAGCAACAAGGTGAGCGTAGTGGTGGTAGCCCTCATCCTCCAGGAGCAAGTGACTGGCCCCATGGCCTCGCGAGGGATCCCCAGCTGGAGCTCGCTCTCTCTCTTTACAGAACTATTTGATCGACGTGTTCCAAAGGCAGATCAAAGACAACCAGAGCCTGGCTGCTTCATATCGTTTCCCCATCAAATAGTTCACTGACAGAGAGAGAGAGAGAGAGAGAGACTGCCTCTCAAGACTTTGACTTTTTAGTGTTTCCTTATTTACTGAGGCGTTTGTTTTGAAACGTAGCTGAAAAAACGATTAGCTCAGGGTGCCCTTCTTCTCCACACCGAAGCACCAGTCTCCTGTGACCAGCCATCTCTGATTATTTAGTATTATCTGCCTTGGGCCGTGTGAAATCCCCGTCTGATTTTTATCGCCTTCTTATAAGCAGGGCATTATGACCCACTTTATCAGGCAGCACAGAGACTCGCCAGAAAGAGGCTTTACTTCAGCTGACAAGGTACTCCATAGAGCCCTCTGAAATTCCTTGGGCTCCCTCCTGTAGTAGATCTCTCTGAGCAGCAAGCAATCATCAAACATAGGAGCAAACGGGGAGGGAAAGGCTTGGGTCTTCCTTCACTAGAAATAATATCAAAGTAACTTTGCTGGCATATCGCCTCCACCACCCTCTCTCAACTACTGTATGCAAAACAGGAGGGAAAGGGTCTTTTCAAGAGGAAAACATTCTGTTTGAAAGGGGCAAATCCAGTTACAGAGATCAAGGGCAATTTAAAGAAAGTGGAAGAAGTAACTAAAAGATATAGGTAAGGGACAAAAAGATGTAGAATGCAACAATTATTGAAATATATAAAGTAACAGCTATGATTAGAAAATTATCCTATTTTTGTAAGTTCCAGGAAACAAAATCTGTTTTGAGCTATTTTTGTAAGTTCCAGGAAACAAAATCTGTTTTGAGCTTCCTTGGAAGGGGGGAGGGGAGAGTTCAGTGAAGGATTTCACTGAAGATACATGAAGCTGCTTGAGTGTAATATGGCTACAATATGGCTCAGGGGGTCCTGCTCCATTATATCTGCCTTGAGGTTAAATTGGACTGGATCAGGAGCAAAAGGTAATCCATGGTCTAGGAAACCACAACTAGCTAGTAAGGCAAAAGCAGCCTATGCTAAGCAGAAAAATACACGAGGAAGGTTTAACATCTATTAGAATTTTGCTGCTATTTTCAACTGTGTGGATTTTTGGAGCAGAGACACTGCACCACCTGCCTTTTTATAAAGTAGCCTTGGACTCCTCTTGAAGCTGCAGAGAATTCTGGCCTGTGATCAAACCTTCCTTTCTCTTCCACCTCTGATTGATCTGTTGTAAGGCATGAATCTATGCTACATGCCAGTAACTGCAAGATAATAAAAGAATGAAGGTGGGATTTTAGAAATATGGTTTTCTACAGAGAGTGAAGGAATGGTAGAGTTTAAATACTAATTTTGTGTATGTTTTTGCTAATAAATCTCTTAACCCAATAACCATCATCATCTTGAAGAACAAACAAACCCTGAAGATGCAGTCATAAATTTTAATATCGTTTAAAGGCTTTATTGCTAAAATGGCTTGTGGCAAAATTCTCCTAGCACATAGCTAACTTTTTTTTTAATGAAACAGGGCCTAAATCTAAGATTCATTATTCAAAGGCTGTTTTTCAAACTGTGCTTTGAACTGTTTCATTGAACCTAAGTCTTCTGATGTTGGGTAATTTACGTTGTTTGCAGCCCAGGATATTAGAGGAAACCAAACATATCACATCTGTTTCCACTGGAGACCTCTATCACATCAATAATGCAGCATCACCAGACTTTCCCTGAAGGACTCCTGACTTAGAAAAAGAGAGAAAGAAAGGTTTTAAAGGGCAAATATACCTTTTCCCTACCTGAGCTCCTTGTTTATTTCTATCAAACCAAACCAATTTATATATCTATATATATTTTTCTCCAGAATTTGAATTCCAATATCATTCTTCAAAAGTTTTGAGTGACTGGGCTGTCTCACTTGGTACCCCAGAAGTGAATCACACCAAGCAATGGGAATTTCAGTCCAGTACTGGCGGGGTGTGTGTGGGATGTGTGTGTGGTGTGTGGAAAGACAAGTCAGATCTTGAGAAGAAAGATGAAACTGTCAGATATAGGTTATGCCAAATTAGATATCTAAACATAAGAACAGTGTACTGTGAACATACACTATATGGGGACCAAATGTACACAAATATACGTAACTGATGCTAACAAATTAGAATGCTGATGCATGCATCTATTCTATGGTTTCTTCTAAAAACTGATATCTAGTCGATAGGAACATTTACTATTAGATTTTCTTCTGTATTTGACACAGTTTTGTTGGGGATGCTGAGGGTCTATTCTCAGAGGTAATATCTGATTGAATTACTGTTCAGGCTTCTTTAATAGTGATTGTAGTATATGTTTCTGTGTTACGTAGTATTATACTACTTTAAAAAAGACTACATTTTGTTTTTTCCACCTGCTTAGTCTTTGGATAGTAGGAATCTTTTTTATGAGGGCGTTTGTAAGTATAGTTTTAAATTGGATTTTAGTAAGGCTTTTGACAGCATTCCATGTGATATCGTCATAAGGAAGTTGGAAAAATGACCATAAGGTGGATAAGTAACTGGCTGAATGATTACAAGCAAAGTAATTAATGAGTCAATGGCAGACTGGGAAGCTATCTTAAGTAGGGCTCCACATGGTTCTGTTTTCAGATCAGTGCTATTTTACATTTTTATTAATTGCATGGATGAAGGAATAGAGGGTAGAGTCATGAAATCTGATAACACAAAATTGGGAGGGGCTACAAACACTGGTGTTTAGGAAAAGAATTCAAAATGGTTTTATGTTGGAGAACTGGACTGTAAACAATAAAATGAAATGCAATCAGGACAAATGTAAGGTTAGATACTTAGGGCAGAAAAACCAAATACATGAAGTAAAAATGGAGGATAACTGGGTCGGTGGTAGCACAACAGAGAGATATCTAAAAATTGTGGATCTCTGAATGAGCAGGAGTCAGCAGTGTGAAGCTGTTGCAAAGAAGGCTAAAGCCATCTAAGACTCCATCAACAGAAACATTATACACAAGACACAGGATGCCACTTTATTCAGATCTGGTTCGGTCCAAGGTGGAGTACCATGCATAGTTCTGGGCACCACATTTTAAGGAGGACATTGAAAAGTTGGAGAATAGGCAGAGTAGAGTAACAAAGATGGTAAAGGGTTTGGAACACAAATCATGCAAGGAGGGCTTGAAGGATTTGATTTAGATTAAACTTTGAGGAAAATTGGAACAGACTGACTAGGGATTCTCCATCATTGGAGGTTTTTAAGAGGCTGGATGAGCATATATCTGGGACAATCTAGGTATGGCAAATCCTCATCCTGCACCATGTAGGGGACTGGAGTCGATTACACTTGCCGGCCATTCCAGCTCTATGATTCTATGAAACTGAAATAAGTACAACACCAGAATATATAAAAACCAAAAAACACAAAAATGAAAAAAGTTATAAAAAGAAGAAATGCAGAAAAACATTACCTCTCATGTCAGAGAAAACAAAACATTTTAGAGCTATCAAATATGCCAAAATTGGAAAGTTTTAATATATTAAACTATTGAAAGCTCTTTGGGTAAAATCTCTCCTGACAATGCAGTTTAAAAACTATATTGGAATCAGGATTTCCCCCTCTACTTCAGTGACTTACTGCTACAAATTCATTAGTAATAATAACGCCATGGTTAAGGTTCCATTGTGATTAGCAGGACTACTTTCTGTTTGCTACTTTACATGAGTTAATTTAGTCTTCAGAGTCGTCACAATCATCACGAGAACACTGAATTAAATATAAATACCTAAGAAAAATTATTTAGTAACTTGTGCACACATTTAAAAATATTTTTGTTTAAAAATGAGTGTGTGTGGTTGCCGACGCGTATTGGTCCAAATATAAGAGATGGAGACAAAGTAGTTCAAATGACATATTTTATTGGACCAACTTCTGTTGGTGAGAATAAGCAAGCTTTCAGGCCACACAGGGAGGGTGTCAGGCGCCTCCCCCCGGTGCGGAGAGGGAGGCGCGGCTCTGAGGGACGCCGGGGAAACACTCCTCCGACGCAGGGCATGGCTCCGCCCCTACAGCACGGCTCTGTGCCGACTGGCCCCTCCCCGCTGCAGGGGAGAGCCCCACGTGCAGTTGCACAGGCCCCGCCCCGACGTAGCCAGCGCATTGCGGCGCGACGCACGCCGTAGGGGGCGGGGCCCAGATGCACACCTGATCACTGGCCTTTAAAAGAACCGGCGGGGCATGAGTTCCCCGCCGGTAATCGTGAGAGAAGCTGGCCCCCTTTGCCTTTGATCCTGCCTTGAGAGCTAAGTACCTGGTTGCTAATTGACTTGAATCTGGTGATTGTGGACTGTCTGCTGTTTCCTCTTGTGTTATTCCCATTCTGAGTTGTGTGGTGTTTGTTGTTGTGTATCCCTGACACCTTGGGGACCTTCCCTTTTACCCCTTCCCCCCCCCCTGGAAGTTAGGAGAATAGTCCTTGCCTCAGTATCAGGTGTTCCCTGGAGCAGGGCTTGGAGCCCACTCCCTGTTGTAGTGCCTGGGATAATCCCCACTTTCCTTCCTCCTCCTACCTTGCCCCTTTCCCCTACCTCACCCCTAGCCCTGAAGTCCCTGTTCCCCACACTGCCTCACAAAACCCCCACGTGGAACCACTGGTGGGGGATAGGACTTTCCTGGTTTGAGTACTTCCCGCGAAAGAGAAGCTTGAACTCTCCCTTATTGTTTGTCTTCCCCTCCTTGGTTGGCGTTACCTCTCTCCTCCCCTATGATGATAAGGGTTGCCTTGTAAATCACAAGGAAAGCCCACCTACTATCCTGAGGGGAATACCGGGAACCTCGTGTGTACCAAGAGAGAGTGATTGCCATCCTTATCTCCGTCCCCCCCTTTGTGACTCTTCCCTTATCTCCCTAAAGAGTCTGATAGAGGGAGGGATGGGTTGAGGGTTAGGGTGGGTGGGGGTTTTGTTTATGTTTATATTTTTATAGCTTCACCAAGTTGTTTTATATTGCTATTTTATGTATTTTCTATTTTTGTTTTAAATTGTAAGCTGCCCTGAGCTGCTCTGCAGAAGGGGTGGGGTATAAAATTGTTAAATAAATAAATAAATAAATGTAGCATAGCAAATCAGAAATATATAAACTGAGCAAATGCAGGACAGGTATATATGAGGAAACACCATAGTAACATAGGTGTGAGTGGGTAGGACTAGAGAGGGGGTAGTAAATGGGGCGAAAAAAAGAGAGAGAGAGATGCCAGACATTTAAAAACAAAGCTGTTAAATGTATATTGGTATAAGAGACAAAGAAACAATAGATAGTAATAAATACCCAGAGAGGATGAAGCTGAAGCAAATATATGGTGTGGCAGAGTGCTGCCACAAGATGGCATCTTAGAGCAAGACTAATAGTTAAAATGGGAAAAGGGATGCTGGTCCTTTAAGAAACAGTATTAGAGGCCTGGCCTAGACATATATAAAGACTGCCTGAAAAGCATGGAGGGGCTGTTGGTTGGAGACAGCGTGGGAGTCAGATCTCTGCAAGCTGCCAGGATTAGAAAGCCCCAACTCAGGTTCAGAAGAAGGGCCTTACTGGACTACTCAAGTCCCAGGCTGCTCAGGAATGAGTAGGCCTCATCTGAAAGAGGAGACAGAACCACTGCACAAAGGTGTGCTCTTTTCTATTTGGACTTATTGTTATGTTTTATACTTTGTTTAAGAGGGTCCTACCTTTGATGGGAGAAGTCCTTAGTTGGTGGGCCTAGGCCTGACTGTAGGGGCGAGTGAAAAGACCAGGTTCAAATTTAGTCTACTAGACCCCAGGCGGGTCGGGTGCGGGAGGCACCCCACTAATCCTGTGCGGGGGCAAGCTGGTTCCCCAGCCACAGAGATTATGGGGCCCTGTCACATATGGGTAGGGGTAGGTGGGAAACTGCTTATCAGATCAAGGGAGTTTGCAATGAATGAACCAAGTTTTACAGTAGTAACATAAAGTCTGATTATACAGCTGACAGTGTATGTTGCTTACAGATTTGTATAATGGCTTGAAAAGCTTATCTCTCAATTACATTATTTTTAGTATCTAATAAAGTTATGAATATTAGTTTCCAGGCCTGTCTTTTAAAGGTGTTGTATAATCTTCCCTTGAAGATGAGGACAGAAAGTTTTTAAACAAGCAAGGTGATGGGGGAGAGGGGGTCCGTGACTGCTGAGTGTCACTGCTGCGGCCCACCCACTCTGGTGGAGTGAGTAGGGAGTGCTTCAAACGGGCAGCTCTGAGGTGGCCACCCTACGTTTGGCTGGCCCTGCAGGGAGCACTCTTGATTTCCCAGCAGTGCTCCATGAGTAGTCCTGAATGGGTGTTCGAAGGCTTGTGGGAGCGTACATTTGTGCCATTCCACCTTCAGATGAGCGGTTGGATGCGTGGCTCCATGGTGGCCATGCGGGGTAACATCTTGTTTAAAAACACCTAAAGTTCAGAGATGGAGTGGTCATTCTGGGAGAAGTGACAGCCCACTGTGGAGTCCTTGATTTTGCCAATGATCCTACTTCTATGCGAGTTTATTTGTCGGTGTAAAGGTTACTGGGTTTTACCAACGTAGCTTCCACAGGGGCATTTCATGCATTAAATAAAGTACATTGCATTTTTTGGATTTTCAGATGTAGGTCTCTTGTATTTTGAATGATTTTCCCTATTGATAATGGTTGTGGTAGAAACGTGTTGGCAGGTTTTGCACCTGTTGTTCTAGTTGGGTCTTGTTCCTGACAAGGTTGGGGTGCCCTGGGTGGAAGGGAGTCTGCGCCAATCAGTTGTAAGAGGTTGGGTGCCTGAAGGCCAGAAGAGGTGGTCCAGAAAGATTTCTCTTAAGGTCTTGTTCTCATCAAGCGTAAGTTGTAGCTGTTTGATGATGCCAGGTATAGGCTTCAATGTGGAGAAGTACTTGGCATCTGGCATCTCTCTTTCTTTTTTCTCCTCCCCATTTACTACTCCCGCTCTAGTTACTTCATCCATCCTACCCACTCCCACTTATGTCACTACTGTGCCTCCTTTGTATATACCTGTTCTGCATTTGCTCAGTTGATGTATTTCTGACTTGTTAGCCGGCGTGCCTGAAGAAGGACCCTATGTGGACTGAAACTTGCATATTCTTACCAACAAAAGTTGGTCCAGTAGAAAATATCGTTTAAACTTCTTTGTCTCCATCTCTTGTTTTTAAAAAATGTCTTAATCTTTGTTAAATTTCTTAGGATCCCTCTAACTCTCTAAAAGCTGCACAGGTTTCACCTAATAATCCATCTTTCCAATCTCTCAACATAGGCTTAGCAGTGAAACTTATAATACCTGAGAAGTCAAAACCAACTGCCGGGGGACTCCCCCATCCTAGCAAAAAGGTGGGCCACTCCTTTGGAATGGACTTCTAGAATGTTTCTAACCATGTAATAATTTCCATTTTATGGTTCACTTCAGTTTGAAATTCCTTCATTGTTCTGTTCGTTACATAAAATATAAAATGTGTCGTCATTTTGTGCGCAAACTGTTTATGTAAAGTAATGACAAAGAATTCAAAGTATGTATTTTTGGAATCCAATAACAGTGATGATAGGGAAAATGCATAACAGTGGGGAGGGTCATACAGGGAATGTTGTTACAAATTAATGATGACGTGACAGCTCACATATAGAGGAGCAAAGCAGAACTACAAGTGAGAGCACTGAAAATATCTACAAAACCCACAAGCCTTCATTGCGCATTGTACTCGTAAAGCTTATTTGAGATATTTAGAATCAGAGGTAACTTTATCATTCATTGTCTACAAAGCCCCGGGTACAGATAATCCACTGAGAGCTAATGGCAATTTACATGTCTGCTTTCCTTTCAAACTTAATTATGGTAGAGATGCACACTGCTGGCAATACTCGGCAGGGTGAAGGAAACATGCAGCCATGAAATCCGACTGTTGAGAAATAAAGTAATATAACATTTTAAGATGAACTAGCTTTTTCAATAAGGACAAAAAGCTACCTTATCCTGGATTTAATGAAATTCACTGTAAACACATGCTGCTTTTTTTTTTTTTTAAAGCATCAGGTGACACCTAGCACAATATGTATATTTGCTAAATTGACATACTGCTAAAGGCTTCAGACCATGAAAGAATTAGCTGTTTAAATCTCCTGGATCAGTTGGCACATGCAGGAGGAAGTTTTTAAAGGTTTTGCCCTGGGGTTGCAACTAACACTCAGGTTGGGGCACATGTCGATCGATTGCTTTTAGTGCCCTGTATGTTATTTCTCATCAGAAGAAGGGGTTCTACAGCCATGTAAATAATTTAAACCAAAAATGTTACTCATTTTTATCTGTTGGTCGTAAACAGCAGAACTGCAAAGCCCTTTTTAGTGGGCTGAATGCATGGAGCCTGTGTTTGCATACTTAGGTTCATAAATATCAAATTGTCGTTTTCATTTTGTTTTTTGTTTTTGTTTTTGACTATATTTGGCTGAAACCTGGAGTGATTATACATACAATGGAAGGCATTACATGTACCAAATTCCAAAAAGTTTGGATAAAGGAATCCAATTTTAGAAGCAGTTGCATTATTTTATTTTGCAAAAATCTTCATATACATTCTTAGGTGTAACTTCTTTGACTCACATTTAATGTAGACGAAACTTGGCAAGTTTATACCCCTACCCATATTTACTATCTCTGCCAACTTTCAGAAGGATTGGATAAAGGGTCCTGGTGGTATAAGCAATTAACTTATAAATATATGTCTGTCTGTCTAACATCTTTGTAGTCCAACCAGTGTACATGACATTTGGCAGGGTTCTATATCACACTTTCACTATCTTCTCTGCCTAATATCAGAAAGATGTAATAAAAGGTCCTAATTTTATATGCCTGCACAGCATATGTAGAACATGAACCTATGCCAGGGATTCTCTTACGTGTCACTGTGGTATAAGATTGGTTTGTGATGCCAATTGGCCAGCAGAAATGTCAACCAAATATCCTCATTCTGTGCTGTGACCATCCCAACATCTCTCCCCCACTTGTTACTGGGAAGTCAGAAGCATCTGTTTAGGAAAGAACCAATAGAGATTCTCTTATGTCCTCTGTCTCAGTGCTGCAGGATGTGATTGTGATGATAATTGGCCATCCTGGATGTGTAAACTGTCTCCTGATTGCTGGGATGCTATCCCCAAAGTCCCAGGTATGTCCCTTCTGGGTCTGCCTTGAAGCCACAACTGATTGGTCCTGTAAAGCTAGAAGCATGCAGTAATTGGCCATTGAATGTGTCTGTCAGTCTTTTGGATTTTGTTCCACATCCTCCCTCCTACAGCCTCTGCCATGCCAGGTGCCTGCCTCTGACTTGCACTGCATGTGCTGCCATTTATCTGAATAATGCTCTTCAAGGGGACAACTTCAATCACTTATAAAATTGGGTCCCTTTACCAGATTGTCCTGTAGTTTGGCAAATATGACAGGGAAGGTATGTGATACATTACTGTCAAATGTCTTGTAAGCAGACTCAAATATACAAATGTTACAGCTGGAAATGTATTTTCAAGTTAATGTCCTATACCATCATGACCCTTCATCCAATCCTTCTTAAAATTGGCAGGTGTGCTAGGCTTGTGGAGGGACATAATATTCACAGATGTCATGCAAATTGGATGGAAGATAAAGAAGTTGTAGCCATGAATGTGTATGGAGCTTTTCTTAAAATCACTAAGTTCAATTGCTTGTACAGTCGGTTCCCCTTATCTAATTGTTTCAAAAATTGGCATACATAGTGCCCTCCATTGGGGGTACAATATCCCCATGTTACATAAGAGTTGAGTAAGAAACAAAAACGTTATAGCTGAAAATGCATTTTTCAGTTTGTTCCCTTTATTTAAAAAACAAAATGTCATTTTCATTTCTGTTTTCATTATTATTATTTATCATTTTTGTTATTACAATCACAAAAATGACAATTTTCATTATCGTTATTGTAATAACAAAAACAACATGCACACCCCCTAGCATATAGAAATACCACCCATTCAAAAAATCAAGTGTCTAAACTGATGGTTGCCAAATACCACTCTGGTCGCTTTGTGTGTATGTACATATGTGCATATATGCTTTTGCTTCTTCCCTCAATTGTCTGTTGTTGATAGTAAGATCTTCAGGACATGGATGGATTTTAGATGTTGCTTGCTTGGTGGAATGAGACCCTAATGCCACTTGGGACCTGCAGGCATTTCTGCAGTCGAAATAATAAATATCAATAACAACTCTCTGAATTTCCCTTCCCAATGAATACTTGTGTGTCTCTGTTTATTAGCTCCATTTATAGTGGCGTCTTACTACCTAGGCCCATTTGGTACTATCCACATGTTTTTGGATATGGAGTTCTACAATATGCAGAGAAAATACTTTTAGTAGATATTTTATAAGTTGTTATATTATGAGGAGTTGGGTTTTATCTCAGAATCAAAAATAATCGGTTGAAGCCAATTGCATTGTTATGGCACTGCTGATGGCCAATTATGTTTTATTGTGTTTGGAAAAATGCATTGTTTTGTTGTAAGTAATGTTTAAATGGCTTTCAAGGAACAAGATATCATTAGAGTTTATGTCGCATGCTCCCTTCTAGCAGAGAAGATGCAAGAGAAACTTGTTCTCCGTATAATGTAAATCAATGTTATATGTAAAGATCTGACACTAGCAGCACTATGCACAAATGTTTTTATCAGGAGAGCTATGCAACCTTGATGTTCATCACCCATAATCAGGCATAAAAACACTGTGAAATTGTGTAACAATACGTATTGAACTGTTGAAAGATCCTTTTAAAACAAACCAAATAGAAGCTTTGGTCAAATGAGCCAAACTATAGTCAACGGGGAATGTATCGGAGGGTAAAAACAAACTTAGTTATAACCCGGTCTGTCCTGCTTTGACCTGATCTGGCATGAACCCCACCTGCATGTCTGTGCAGGCACCACCAAATGTTGGCCCAGGATTGCCCTGGACCGTGTTGGTCGCTAGTCTGGACTGTGAATCTGGAAAGTCTCCCGAGTCATAGCCTGGGCTAGGGTCTGCCCAATTGAGTCAAAGTGAATCAGAATGTGTTGGCATGTCTGTAACCGCTGGTCCAGGTCAGGTCCACCATGACTGGCTGTCATTGGCTGCCATGCCTGCTCATCATGGTGTGGGGTTGGGGCCGGCAGGCCACACATTCATCCAGCTCCCTGACGACCTGGCTGCTGGCACATTTGTTGTGTCGCCTGACCGCTCCAGATTGTGTTTGTGGCAGCTTCTCAATCCAACCTAGGTCATGACAGTGGTGCACTGCCATCAAGTGCGTTTTATTTTTATTTATTTATTTTAATTAATACATTTATGAGTTACCCCCCATGCCTACAGCATCCCAGGGTGACGTACAATTTAATAAAAACATTTATAAAAACATTTTAAAAACAACGCAATAATTTAAACTAAAACAAGGTTGGAAAACAAAATTAATACAAATAAAAATAAAAGGTAGGGAAGAGCTAAAACCCTAACCCCCCCCTCCTCCCCAAAGGCCTGGGCGAACAGCCAGGTTTTACAAGTTTGCCAGAATATCAAAAGGATTGGAGCCATGCGAGCTTCCTCCGGGAGGGAATTCCAAAGACGCGGCCCGGCCACCGAGAATGCCCTCTCCATTGTGGCCCCCAGCTTAACATGGGGGACGTCCAAGAAGGCACCCCTGGCAGACCAAAGGAGTCACTCTGGGGTGCGGAGGGCGAGGTGGGCCCTGAGGTATGAGGGGCCCAGACCGTGAAGGGCCTTGTAGATCAACAGCAATACCTTGAACCTGGCTCGGCACACTATTGGCAGCCAGTGCAGAGTCCAGAGCACAGGTGTTATATGCTCCCGACGACATGACCCTGTCAAAAGCTGGGCTGCCGCATTCTGCACTAGCTGCCAGCCTGTGGACCAGGAACAAGGGCAGCCCCACGTAGAGCGCATTACAGTAGTCCAGCCTCGAGGTAACGAAGGCATGGATGAGGGAGGCCAGGTCCG
>QEPC01014287.1:4156953-4172913 GCA_003113815.1 Sphenodon punctatus
CTCCAAACACTGGGATAGCAACGAGACAGCAGGGTCTGGGTCAGCTGAAAAAGAGAGGTACAGCTGAGTATCATCAGCATATTGGTGACATCGCACCCTGAACCCTCTCACGACCTCCCCCAAGGGCTGCATATATACATTAAATAATAAAGGAGACAGAATGGAACCCTGTGGAATGCCGCAGGACAAGGCATGGGGGCAAGATGTTTCAGCTCCCAACACCACCCGCTGGCTTCTCCCTGAGAGGAATGAGCGAAACCATTCAAGAACAGAGACCTGTTATCCTGAGACCTTTGCTTGTTATTATGTTTATCTCTTCTTGTGCAACCCTCATTGGTCTGTTGTATGTATCTACTTATCCTTTATTATATACTCACTCAGATTGTAAGCTTTTGGAGGCATACCATAGACTATTTTTATGTTGGAGTATACAGCTATTTCTGTCTGGGTCTTCAGATAATAAATAATAAAATTAATAACAAAATTTATTGGTTTAAATAAAAGATGATTTGTGGTGATACTACGTATTACTAACTAATGAGACAATAGTTGACCTTTCAGTTTCAGTAGCAGACCAATATTAGATAACAATTGTGTTATCATAGTCTTTTATAGGGATTTGTACTCTAAACCTCTGAAGAAGAGAGAAGAATAGACCTAGAAACTAATTTTTTCAGCATGCTACCAAGTTAGTAGGCCCAGCATTTTCACTTTATCATTTCTTTAAATCTTTTAAAGAATTTCAGCCTCTGTATTGACTGCCAGTTAATGTGATTTTAATTTTTAAAATAAAAATACCTGCCTACAGAAATGGCTTAAGGCCTCTAAATCATTTTAGCAAGCACTGTATGGCAACAACAAATACCATTTTCTGGTAGATTATAAATGCCCCACTGGTGCTTTAATTCCGTTACCAGTATTGTCAGCTATTGAGTAATCTGCTCAATACTGATCTTTGTGGGATCAGTTTCAGGAAGTGACGCCGGCTGATGCCGAGGGTGTCCTGGGGTCTATTAGGGCCATCTTTTGTGAATGAGATCTGTGCCCATCCTGGTTGGTGAAAGCCTCCAGGGAGACCCTGGTGCTGTTGGGGGTGATCAACGGCTCTCTTTGGGAGGGTAGGGTGCTGGAGTGTCTCAAGGAGGCACTGGTGCGGCCACTGTTAAAGACACCATCTTTGTACATTGACGCACCAGCCAGTTACCGCCCTGTCTCTAACCTTCCCTTTTTAGGGAAGGTTATTGAACAGGTTGTGGCACAGCAGCTCCAGGGTCACCTGGATGGCATCAGCTTTCTAGACCCCTTTCAATCGGGGTTGCACCCAGGGTATAGCACTAAGAGTGTGTTGGTGGCCTTGGTGGACGACCTCCGCTGAGAGATGGATTCAGGACATTCAACACTACTCGTCCTGTTAGATTTCTTGGCTGCTTTTGATACAGTGGACCATGGGTTATTGCTGAAATGATTGTGGTCCCTGGGGTGGGTGGGGGTGGAGGTGGATGGTCCGGGCCTTGGATGGTTCCGCTTATTCCTCTCAGGAAGGAGCCAGCGGGTGGTGTTGGAGGCTGAAACATTTAGCCCCTGGGACCTCTCTTGTCTATTTGGTCTCCATTATTGTTTAACATCTGTGGGCAGCCCCTGGGGGAGGTTGAGATGGTTTGGTGTGCATTGCCACCAATATGGTGCCTGGAGGCAGTGGCTGACTGGATGTGTCGGAGCAGACTGATGCTGAATCCTGATAAGACAGAGGTGATGTTGGTGGGTCAGGCAGCGGAGGTGATGGCTCCCCTTATTGAGGGGGTCTGCCCCCCTACTGGCTCCCCAGGTCCGAACCATGGGAGTCCTGTTGAACCCTAGTCTTTGGCTGGATTGCCAAGTAGAGTCAGTGGTGAAGGGAGCCTTTCACCAGCTACATCTTGTGCGGAGGCTCTGGCCATATGTTTCGGACTCTGACCTGGCCACCCTCATCCATGCGTTCATCACCTCGAAGCTGGATTACTGCAACATGCTTTATATGGGGCTGCCCCTGGTGATGGCTTGGAAGCTGCAACTGGTGCAAAATGTGGTGGCCCATCTTTTGAAAGGACCAGGCCGTAGGGAGCACACAACACCAGTGCTCCGAACTCTGCACTGGTTGCTTATAGCATTCCGAGCCTGATTCAAGGTGCTGGTTTTAACCTTTAAAGCCCTACACAGCTTGGGCTCCTCCTATCTGATAGACCACCTTGGGTCCTGGGACTTTCCTTACAGTTTGCCAGGGGCACCTTCTTGGAGGTTCCCTGGGTTAGCCGGGGGGGCCACAATGGAGAGGGCGTTCTTGGTGGCCACACCGCAGCTGTGGAACTCGCTCCTGGAGGAAGCTCGACTGGCTCTGAGTCTGCTGTCCTTCCGCCGGGCCTGTAAGACCTGACTGTTTGTCCAGGCCTTCAGGGAAGGGAGTGGGTAGGGATGGGGGAGACAGGTAGTGGGCGGGGGGTTCGGGTTGGGTTAGGAAGGGTTTGGGTATGGGTTATTTTAATCTGGGGATTTTAGGTTGTTTTAATTTATTTTAGTTGTTATGTGTTTTAAAATGTTGTTAGCCGCCCCGAGATGCTTGTAGCAGGAGGAGGCGGCATATACATTTTAATAATAAATAAATAATAAAATACACCGATTCTGGCCTATGACCCCATCCCTTTCAGTGGTACCAACATGTTCTGACTGACAATTCCATTACAAAAATAATGATCAGCAGCTGGTAGATTTTAAGAAAACAATGAAATTATATTAGGGGTAAGGTAGCAGATGCTGTGGTTAAATTGAGAGATATGTAGGTACAGAAATTATAGGCCAAGTAATTAAAAAAGCTGATCATCATCCTTTGTAATTCATTCATAAGCTTCCAATTTCTCTTTAATATGTAATTCTTTGTAGTTTGGTTTAGTTAATTGTCTAGCAATTGCATATTGCTTCTCTCAGGACTGGATCCAGGTAAGTGCAGAGTGTGTGACTGCATCGACCCCAATGGGATCTATGAATAAACTTGAAATGATAATATTTCATCAATATTTCATGAGAGAAGCACTGGTGTAAGACACAGGCCTATAGCATCTCAAACACAGGGAGTCCTGGGTTGTGGAAGGCCTGCGTTCTCAACACATGAGCTTCAGAAACCAGAAGTAGCAGCATGATGTTGAGAAGCACTAGTGTAACATATGGGCATGTGGGGACCTCCGTGCTGGGAGCTCCACCCGTTGAAAGGAATGCTATGTTTAGCTGAACGTCAAAACATTAAGTACAGTAACATTTTCCTAGGGGTGGGCTCTGTCGGAGTGTGTACCCGAGGGTATGTACTGGAAGATGAGCAGTTGGGGGGGGTGCCTCTTTTAAACATCTCAGGACAGCTGAAGCCCTGCCTAGATGGCACCTTCCTTCAGTGAAAGCGGTGGTATGGATCCAGAACTGCACAGTAGCTGACCTACAGCTGGTGAGTTCAGGCAGCACATAGTACTGTCTCAGCCCTCCTCACCCTTTGATTGCCACATCCTGGGACAGGTGAGATACTGTGGCTCTTTCTGCTGCAGGGTGGGGGTGGGGGGCGGGAAGCAGGACTAGCCCATGGTGCTGTTCAGAGGTGTGAATGGAATGGAGCTGGAGCCATAGGGAAGTATTTCCCCCTTTCGTAGGTGCATGAAAATGAACTTTCTGTGGGAGGTTGTAGGGGGCTAGTGCCAAGTCCCAGAATTCTGGGGCCTAGAGAGTGGAGTTTTTTTCCCATACAGATGGGGAGCCCACTAGAACCTGGAGCTGCATCAGGGCCTACCCTTGTGGTTGCCAGTCACCAACTCCACCTGAGTCCACATCAGATGGACCAACGGTGTCCCTGGGCTGTAGTCTGCCTGCGAGGCACCCCCTCCCTGCACTATAGAATTGCAGGTGCTCACCCAGTGCTGTAGGCTGGCACTTGTGACTGCATGATGCTGAATGGGGCAATGAATGGACAGGTGTGGAGTTGCATATTGGGTTCCCCCACCCAACTTACAGGCAGCAACACCGTGTTTGACCGTTGTCCCAGGTTTGGCCAGCCTGCTCTGTGCAGTGTGCTCCGGGACCTTGCGGAGCATGCCATGCTGGGCTGCCCCGGAGCAGCCCCAGCCTTCTCTCTGGCACACATCTAGCGGGCACCTTTCAGATGGATTGGTCAACCCAAGGGTTTACAGGGGCACTCATGGGCACTCCGGAGTTGCCATCTGTGTGTTTACACACATTGAGTCAAACTGGTCAAGACAGGTATGTCAGCCCCACTCAGTGCCAGGGCCTTGTGGCAGACTAGCAGTGAAGGAATGGTGCCCCAACAAAGGGAAAGCATATTATGTCCTTGGAAGGCTTCTGCCCATTTAAGGGCTAGGTGCCAGGCTGGTGACACTGGCATGAGGCATGGCAACACCAGCCCTTTCAGAGAAGGTCAACCTGAGCAAGAAACTGGCTGAGCAGTAAAGGGGAGTGGGGCAGGACACTAGCCTTTTAAGGGCAGGTAGCCTGGGGAGTTGGCCATGCCCACTCCTGATATACAAGAGGAAGCAAGAAAGAGAACTGTTCAGTCGCTGTCTGGGAGCTGAACAAGCAACATCTCCTGGGAACTGATCAGTGCTGAAGCCCTGCTGAGAGAGATTGACAGAAGGATCCCCGAGGAGGCTGCTGGCCAGGGTCCTGAAGAGGAGCTTGCTTCTGGCCACAAAGGGAGAAGGAGCTCTGGTCTGAATCCTTGGAAGTCTTCAAGGCCTGTAACAGTGAGTGCCAGTCAGGCGACCCTTGCCTGGCTGGGAGAGGCTTTGGGGCTTGTTAGGTTGACTACATGGGTGGAGAACTGTGCTTTAGAGAGACTCTGAGCTGATGGAACTGAACTGTCAGTTCAGTAATACTGTGAATAGAAGCTGTATGGTGATGCCAATGTACTTGGAGTAGAGACTGTTTATTAATTCCCACTTGAATGTATTCTCACTTAGGCCTGATCCTGCAGAGACCTGCCCAAGATACCAGTACTTTGTTATAATTGCTGGAGATGCAACTGATGGACAAGACACTGCGTGCAGGTTGCAGTTCTTGGCCCTGGATTCTACAGCAACTTAACCCTGGGGAAATGTGCCCTCTTACAGTCATCTTTAACAATGATGGCTGCAAACATCATCATCCTGCAAACCTTTACTGCCCTGTGTTAGCATTGCAGGTATGGAACCTGGGGGTGTTCCTGGATTCACAGCTGTGCCTGGATCTCCAGGTGTCAGTGGTGGGCGGGGGTGCCTTTCACCAATTACATCTGGTGAGACAGCTCTGTCCCTGTCTGACTGATCTGGCTACTGTCATCCATACATTTGCCACCTAGAGGCTAGATTACTGTAATGTGCTCTACTTGGGGCTGCCCGTGGTATGGCCCGGAGGCGGCAACTGGTGCAGAATAGGAAACTGGTGCAATTTTTGTTGTTGTTATAATGACAAAAGTGAAAGAGGGTTCTTTCATTTTCATTCCTGAATAACAAAAGCAAAAGAACATAATAACAAAACAAAAAAAGGGGGGGGGGGCCCAGGAATTATTTTAAAAATATGAGTTAATAGGAAAAACCTGAAAAGCACATTACTCTTTTGTCTTTCATCTGAGTTTGATGGGCCATAACAACATTGTATCCTCAAATTTTGGAAGGATTGGATACAAGGATCTGACGTTATAAGCAGTTTGAATGTTATTTTACAAAAATCTGAGTACACATTCCTGACTGTAGCATCTTTGTCCTCCATCTGATTTGGATGAAGCTTGGAAGAACTATAACACTTCCCAAGAGAACGATCTCTACCAAATTTCAGAAAGATTGGATAAAGGATCCTTATGTTATAAGCAATTTACTTGCCAATGCATTTCTGACTGTAACTTCCCCTCCCAGCCCCCCATCCATTTTACATTAAATTTGTCAGGATTGTATTTCAGACCTTTAGAATCATCACTGCCAAATTTGTAGAATGATTTGATATAGGGTCCAAATCTTATAAGCAATTAAAGTTTTCCTTTTGAAGACTTTTGTTCAGGTAATTAGCACATGCAGTGCCATTCAGAGACAGGCATGGTAGGGGGGAGGGGGCTGTAGAAGGGATGGGGAGTAGCCCAACAGACTGACAGACACATTCACTGGCCAATTACTGCATGCTTCCACCTTTACAGGAGGACCAATCAGTGGTGGCTTCAAGGTGGGCATAGACGGTAGATATAAGCTGCTGTTTTTTGGGCCTGCTCTTTGTGGTTAGTTCTGGCTTTGGTCAAAGCATTTACCCTCCTCCCAGGTAGACACTACAAAAGGGAGCTGCTACCCAGAGGGTGATGGCCTCTGGGCAGCAGCGGCAAAGGGCACTGCCAAAGGGCAAAGTCCTGTTGGTGGGCCGTTTGTGGGCCATTGTGGCAGTGGCGGCCAGAACCTTTTCACCAGCAACCTGATCATGGTAGTGATCTTTTTCTTTTCTGTCATCCAAGCCCTGGAAAGATCTAGGCCCCGCTTCTGAAGATGGATAAAGGACTTTGATATCTCTGCTCAGAGTTGTTTTATAATTGTGGAGAGGAGAGTTGTGGAAGATTGGTCCCGGGTGCCTGGTGTTTTGCCGTGGCTGCTGCCCAGCAAGGTATCTCCATTGTCCTGAGCTCTGGCTTAACTTTTTATTTTTTATTTTGTTCTCCCCTGCGTTATGGGCATTGTGTGGCCTAGGAGATCAGCGGTGCCATGCCTTGTTTTCCGGTACTGGCCCCCTTATTGCTGAGTCGTAATCTGCGGCAAGTGTGTTATGGAGAGGGGAGCTGTGGGAGAGTGGTCCTGGGCACCTGGTTTTGCCGGGGCTGCTGCCCAGCAAGGTATTCCTATTGCCCTGAGCTCTGGTTTAACTTTTGATTTTATTCTCTCCTGCCTCGTGGGCATTACATGGCCGAAGAGATCAGCAACGCCATGCCCTTTTATTTCCAGTACCGGCCCCCTTATTGCTGAAAGTGCGGCCTGCGTCAGCGCCGTAGACACACATCTAAGGGCTGTGCACGCAAGGGTGCGCGCTTGTGCGCATGGCTTTAGATGGCGACCAGGGGCAAGAGGCCTCTCCTCCTTTTTTCTCTGAGATCGATATTCAGCATGTGCTTTGTTAAGAATGAGGCACGTCAGAGACCAAGCGATGCCCTGCAGCATAAAATACTCCAGGAGTTAAGCGACGCCAGCACATGCTCAGCTAAGAGGGAGGCACTCCAGGGGCCAAGCATCGCCAGCCTGTGCTCTGTGAAGAGTGAGGTATTCCAGGGGCCTCAATCTTGTCAGGAGTCAACTTCAGTCGGCTCGCCCTCATTCAGTCCCCCACAGCCATCAGACATCGTGTAAGCACTGAGACTGCGGGGTCTGGGCCAGATGAAAAAGAGGGATCCTTTTCAAGCCATACATGTGAGAAGGACTTGTGGAAGTAGAACAATAGAAAATACTCATTTTGCCAGAGGGGGCACGTATTCACAGTAGTAACTCTCTAGGGACTGTTGTTTTGCTTAAGAATGAAATATTGTCATAAAAAGAGTGAAAAGGATCAGCAAAATTATATACACTTGCTATTCCTTCTGTTTCCTATAATTAATTATTTTCTTCCTTTTAAATATAATGTAGAGGGGAAAGATACTTTAAATTCTTTAGGAATAAAATATTGATTACCAGAGTACAAATCCTGCTTGCTCTAATTATTTCAAAGTTCGATTGCGCTAGATTATATTCCAGTTAGTTCTCCACTGAAGTTGACTTGATTGATCCAGTTTCACCATGGTTACTGGATGTTTTTAAACAAGCAAGACAATGGAAGGGGGGTCCTTGGCCACTGAGTATCACTGCCACCTATGGAGTACCCATGCAGGTGGAGTGTGTGGGGAGGGATTCAAACAGGTGGCTGGCTATTCCAGCCACAGAGGCAAGCGACTACACACTCCCACTGCCCCGGACCATGGGGGAGGGGGAAATGTGCTGGCCTTTGTAATGGATGTGTCCCCAGCATGAGCACTTTGGAACCTGGACTCCCCAGCGCTCCTGGGCAGTTCTTGTGACTTGCGACCAGTCCGCTGGTGTGGCTGGCTGCCCCAGTTCATATGGGCAGGGGCTCCGTGGCTGTCCATTTCCACTGAGCCATTTGGTTTGCACTGCATGGTGCACTCAAGATTTCCTGGCAGTGCTCCGTGCGTGGCCATGTGAGAGTGCTCCATGGCTTGTGGAAGCACACATCTTCCCGCTCCACCTTCGAACAGGCAGTGGGCTCTGTGGCTCCTGGGTGGTCATGTGGGGCAGTATCTCATGGAAAAACACCCGAGAGCAATTTTTTTCTGACTGTCATGGGACTATTTAGGTAAATGTAGTAATTACCTAAATTAGGATGGTCCGCCCTCGGAGGCTGATGGAACCCCAGCGGTTCCAGGAGGTCCTGAGGGAGTTAACCCTGGACGTGGACGGCCACTCTGTGGATGAGCTGGTCCGGCATTGGAACAACTTGCTGGAGGAGGCCATTGACAGGGTGGCTCCGAGACGCCTTCTGCCTTGGTCTCGTCACCGCAGGACCCCTTGGTTTACTGAGGGGCTGCGGTGTATGAAGCGTGTAGGCAGGAGGCTAGAGCGACGCTGGCGTCGGACTCGATCTGACTCCGATCGTCTTCTCCATAGGGCCCATTTGCGGTCCTATGTTGAGGCTGTGAGGACGGCGAGGAAGGAGTTCCTTGCGGTCCTCATAGCGTCTGCGAAGTCGCGTCCGGCGGAGCTGTTTCGGGTGGTGCGGGGGCTGGTTAGTCCGGCCTCCCTCCGCCTGGATGGGGACTTGTCCCGGGCCCGCTGTGAGGAGTTTGTCACCTACTTCGCAGACAAGATTGCTCGGATTCAGACCGACTTTGACGCTGGGTTGATGGCAGTAGGGGAGGAGCGCGGGGGGGCGGAGGGCCCGTCTGGTCCATCTTTGTGGGGAGAGTTTCGGGAAGTGACGCCGGCCGATGCGGTGGATGTCCTGGGGTCTGTGAGGGCCACGTGTTGTGAACTGGATCCGTGCCCGTCCTGGTTAATAAAAGCTTCCAGGGAGACGTTGGGGACGGTGCTGGCGAGGGTAGTGAACGCGTCCTTTCGGCAGGGGAGGTTGCCGCCCTGCCTTAAAGAGGCTGTGGTGCGCCCCCTGTTGAAAAAACCATCTTTGGACGTGGATGCGCTCGCCAGCTACCGACCTGTCTCTAACCTTCCCTTTTTAGGGAAGGTTATTGAGCGGGCAGTGGCGCTCCAGCTCCAGGTGCATCTGGATAGTATCGGCTTCCTAGACCCTTTTCAATCTGGGTTCCGCCCCGGCTATGGCACCGAGACGGCGTTGGTGGCCTTGGTAGACGACCTCCGCCGGGAGATGGATGCAGGATGTTCAACATTTCTCATCCTGCTAGATCTCTCGGCCGCTTTTGACACCGTGGACCATGGGCTGCTGCTGAGACGACTGCGTGACCTGGGGGGTCTGGGCGGGACCGTTCTTGAATGGTTCCGCTCATTCCTCTCGGGGAGGAGCCAACGGGTAGTGTTGGGGGAGGAGACATCGTGCCCCCGCGCTTTACCGTGTGGCGTTCCGCAGGGTTCGATCTTGTCTCCGCTGTTGTTTAACATCTATATGCAGCCCTTGGGGGAGGTTGTGAGAAGGTTCGGGGTGCGATGTCACCAGTATGCTGATGATACTCAGCTGTACCTCTCTTTTTCTACTGACCCAGACCCTGCTATCTCGTTGCTGTCCCAATGTTTGGAGGCCGTGGCGGAGTGGATGTGGCTGAGCAGACTGAAGCTCAACCCCGATAAGACGGAGGTGATGTTGGTGGGGAGAGCGAAGGGGGTGGTGGCCCCCCTAGTTGGGGGGGTTCGCCCTCCTATAGCTCAGCAGGTTCGGAGTCTGGGGGTGATACTGGATGCAGACCTTCGTCTGGAGCGGCAGGTGGAGGCAGTCGCTAAGGCTGCTTTCCGCCAGCTATATCTAGTGCGTAGGCTGCGTCCGTATGTCTCCGGCCCGGACCTGGCCTCCCTTATCCATGCCTTCGTCACCTCGAGGCTTGACTACTGTAACGCGCTCTACGTGGGGCTTCCCTTGTTCTTGGTTCGGAGGCTGCAGCTAGTGCAGAATGTGGCGGCTCGTCTTCTTACGGGGACAGGCCGCCGGGAGCATGTTACACCTGTGCTCCGAGCTCTGCACTGGCTGCCGATAGCGTGCCAAGCCAAGTTAAAGGTGTTGGTGATGATCTATAAAGCCCTACACGGTCTCGGCCCCTCATACTTTAGGGACTGCCACGCCCCAGAGCGGCTTCTGCGGTCTGCCGGGGGTGCCTTCCTGGAGGTCCCCCGTGTTAAGCGGGGGGGCCACAATGGAGAGGGCATTCTCGGTAGTGGGGCTGCGGCTATGGAACTCCCTTCCGGAGGAAGCTCGCCTGGCCCCTAGCCTGTTAGCATTCCGGTGAAATTGCAAGACCTGGCTGTTCGCCCAGGCCTTTGGGAGGGAGGGTGAGTAGGGTGGGGGTTTTTAGTTCCCCCACCTATTTTTGGTTTTTAGATTGTATCTTAGCCCTGTTTTAATATTTTATAATATTTATGATAATTTTAAATTGATTTTATTGTATTTTAAATGTTTGGAAGCCGCCCCGAGCTGCGTGGCAGGAGGGGCGGGGTAAAAATTTATAAAATAAAAATAAATAAAATAAATTAAAATGTAGCTCTTAGTGTGAAGTACCAACAGTGTTGTTCTACTTAAAACCACATAGAAGTTGCGAGTCCCCTTTACATTTGCAGGAATAAAGAGTGCATTTTTTTTTCAAGTGGAAGAAGAGCATGTACAATATAGCATGGTGCAAAGGTTACTTTATAGTCAATAAGTATTTATATCATTTTTCTACACTCTTTTTAAAAAAATTGAGTTTTGTTTGCAGATATTGTGTCCAAAGAGAATAATCATGCCAGGAGTAATAGACAGAAGACAAACATAGCATTATTCTGTTTTCCTGCACTTTATCTGAAATAGACTATCTTGGTCAGTGGAGTGAGGTGAAGACCCTTACAGCTATTTCATGCTTTTTATTTGATACCGAGGGAGTGAAATGAAGCTTTTTGTTTATGCTTTTAAAAAAGATATTTTTCATTTGAAAAATGTTTATTACTCATGCTTAGCTGGGGCTATAAAGATCACAGATTCACTAAAAGCTGTCTATTTAACTCTAAAAAATCAACCAAGCAGAGCATAAAGAAAATATTAATTTAATACTGCAAACCGAATTGGCATAGAAATGGAGACTCCCTTGCTTTAACACATGTGGAAGGGTAAGTTGAGATGGGGTGAAAATTGACCTAGGCCAAATCCCACTCATTTGCGTGCTGGCTGGAGTGATCCGCCTGGCAGATAGTGCTGGTCCTGTCAGTTGAAGTGGTCTGAGTCCCATGGAAGTGATCAGAACCTGTGCTGGTGCTAACTACTTAGTGCTGGTACTACCCACCTGAAGGGTTTTACTAGTCATTAGTTCATAAGACAATGGAATGAGGCTGCATTGTAAACATTTAATGCTAGGAAATGGAATTGTGAATAGGTTTGATTATTGGAATGATCCTCAGGTCATTCAGTGCTGGTACTAGCTGTTACTGATAGGGTGAATCCTGTTCATTGAAACTCACACTGAGAGATGTGGGGTAAATGTTAATCTAAAAAGTGGAGGGAGAGTGCTAGACCTCTTCCACAGTTCCATCACAGATAAATGAATTAAAACAGCGAGGTGCCCAGATACTATTATTATGATTATTTTTATGATTATTAGCATTTGTATAGCACCAGCTGTGTACCTGGCACTTTAAAGAACAATAAGATAGACGCGGTCCCTGCCTACAGCTCACAATCTAATAGACATGGAGGAGGGAGACAAGGAGAGGGGACATAGGGAGAGACAAGGAATAAATAACATTCAAGCGGATGCAAGGTCTCAGGTGCATGTGGTTGGCTTGGTTGCAGTTAGGCAGGAGTCTGCGGGGAGGGCAGACAGCAAATATTGAGAGGAAAGTTCTAACAGGCATCGGGAAAGGCGGCGAGGAAGAGATGGGGTTTGAGGAGGGATTTGAAGGTGTGAAGGGAGGGGGCAAGGCGGATGTGGGCAGGGAAGGAGCATTTATATGCATTTATATAGCACCAGCAATGTATCTGGCACTTTACAATTGTAAGAAAGAGGCACAAACCCTGACCCATCGGACTTACAATCTAAGGAAGACAAGGGGGTGGGGGAGAGACAAGGATACGTACATGAACTCGTGAGGTCTCAGGTGCACGTGCTTGACTTAGTTACAAAGGTGTAGTTACTCATTTAATGTTACACAAGATACAATGATTCAGAATAAGTCAGCAAGGAGAATGAGGAGCCAGGGAAAGCCTGATGGAAGAGGTGGGTTTTGAGGAGGGATTTGAATATTTGGAGGGTGGAAGCTGAGAGAATGTGTTCAGGGAGGGCGTTCCAGGCATGACGGGGCTGCCAGGGAAAAGGGGCAGATGCATTTTGAGAAGCAGGGGAGCCTATGGATGTGTTCAGATTGAGGGTGGGCAGCCACGTGTCCGAGCTGCTCCGGGGATGCACCCCCATATTTGACTGCTCCTAACCCTGCTGGGGTCTGGATCAGATGGACCTGATAGGTTCACCAAAACGCGGTCCACCCGCGCAGTGCCCCTCCCACACCATAGAGTTACGGGCTAGAGCATGTACAATACTATGACCTTGTCCAGGGAAATGACCAGCTGGAAGTGGAGCACCAGCATGAGTTTGAGCATTAGATGGACTGCTGCTCTTCATTGGGCCAGTGCCCCAGTTTGGCTGGCTTCCAGGATGTTCCAGTTCACCACTGGCAGAGCTGCCCACATGCACACCTGGCAGGGCACCTTTAAACAGACAGACACTCTTTAGATGTGGGTGAAGTGGGCTGGTATGGCCAGCACCAGTACAGTCCATCCATCTAAAAACACTCTATGATTGTGGGTGAAACCAAACAAGGCAGGACGAGCTGGATCCCCTAGCTGCCCTGGGGGGAGGGGTGCACTGCAGCCATCACACAGTGGGCTGTTGGGGAGGGCAATTCAAATGAGCACCCTCCCCGGGTAATCCAGGGTGGGGGGCTGCTGTCACAAGTCCCTCCATGTCACAAGTTGACTGAAGATTTGTCCACATGGGGCAGGACTCCTGGACCTCTGCTGTGCAGGAGGATTGGGCCCTGGGAGGATCTGCTGCCAAACAGCTAATTCAGGGGGCCTGGAGGAGTGTACTCATCTGGACTGCCAAACAGCTGATCAGGGAGACCTGGAGGTGCATGCTTACCCTGGCTGAAAAAAAGCTGATTGGGGAGGGGGGTGTTTCTCTGGGCCAGGTGAGCATGCCAAACAGCTGATTGGACAATGTGCTCCTCTGGCTCCCCCATCATCCATTTGGTGGCCCAGGTGAACGCACTCCTCTAAGCCCCCCTTGATCAGCTGTTTGGCCGCCTGGGTGAGCATGCTCCTCTGGGCTTCCCAACTAGCTGTTTGGCAGCTGGGGGAAGTTCACTCCTCCAGGCCTGATACTTGGACCTTGCCTAGTGATTTGGCCTGGGTGGGGGCCTCCCAGATGGAAGGGCATGCATTAGCCTGGACTTACCTTCTCTGCACAACACGTCTGGTAACAGTTGTTTGTCTCCTCCATGGCAGGTGTGGGCAAACCTCTGGCAGCCACCAAACTAACAAGCAGATGACTCATGGGCTACTGTCTTGTATGTTTTCGCCCTATGATGAATTCCAGGACACCATATTGTGGGGTAGATAAGGAAAGGGTTAATTCCCCAGTCTGAGTGGCTGATTTCTGTCTTGAGCTGCATAACCAAGGGCCCTAAGTGGGGTCCAGGCCATCACAATTGGTTAGGAAAGCTCAGAAGGATTGACTACCAGGGAACTGGAAGAGAGAAGTTGCACCCAGATTCAATGAAGAATTGGCCTAGTTCTTCCAGGAGAATTTTCTGAGAGGTGTTATCCTGCAGAAAGGGCTCTGGGAGATTCAGAGTGTGTGACAGAAAAAAACACCTTGGAAAGGGTGTTAAACTGGAGAAATTAAGTCTGTGCATATATGTGAGAAGAAACTTGTTCCAGTGATAACGAGAGCAATATTAGTACTCCAAACGGTTAGCAGTTCACTAAAAGTTACAGAAGCTCTTTAAAATCAAAAGCCAGTTTTCAATCTTCTTAATTTATCCCTTAAGTGTAGGGCTGCACCGAATAGGCCGTCCGGGTAATTGGGCTGAGTTCCGAGTTTCCGGGTACTCGGTCGGAATTTAGAACTCTGCCCTAGTACCTGGAATTGGGAACACGGAATACCGTACTGCGGTAAACTCCAGAACTCGGAATGTCGGATCTCATGCCCACACCGCAAGTTTCTATTGTGCCCACCTATGCAAGACAAGCCCCCTCTCCACACACTGTACATTAATTAACCAGAAAGAAAGTATGCCCCCAGTGTGCCCCAGATGGTCACATCTTGGCATAGTTCTTGAGCCCACAGCCAAAGTAGTGCCCAGAAAAGCAGGCTAGCAAAAGCGAGACAAACTCAAAAAGACAAATGCAAAAAGTAAAACTTCAAAAAGACAAAAATAAGCCAGCAGTACCCACAGTATGGTCCACCATCAGCAGTGAACCTACTTTAAAATAAATAAATTATTATTATTATTATTAGCAAGCATTTATATAGCACCGGCAATGTACCTGGCACTTTACAAAGTAATGGAATAGACACAGTCCCTGCCCTAGGGCTTACAATCTGGGAGATGGGGGTGTGGTGGGGGAGGCAAAGGAAGGGGAACAGAGGGAGGGACAAGGAGTGTAACATTCACCAAGATGCGAGGTCCCAGGTGCACGTGCTTGGCTTGGTTACATCGAGAATGATGGCTGGCTAGTCCATGTGGTGAGGATATGAGCGCACAGACCTCAGATAACAGATTGTACTGGATGGTAGATATCAGCAGGAGTTAGGAGAGGAGAGCGAGGAGTCGGGGAGGGCAGAGCGGAAGAGGTGGGTCTTGAGGAGGGATTTGAAAGTACGAAGGGAGGATGTGAGGCGGATGTGGGCAGGGAGGGAGTTCCAGGTGTAGGGGGTGGTTAGGGGAGCAGGGTATGTGTGGGAGGGTGAGAGACGGGGCAGAGGAAGAGCAGACTTCAAGACCTGGAGTATGGAGGGAAATTAGGGTGTGCATGTCATTTTCATTATTACAATAACGATAACCAAAATTGCCATTTCTGTCACTGTAATACCAAAAACAACAGCCGAGAATACAAAAAACAACTGAGAATGTCAACATTGGTAATGACATCGATAACAAAACTTATAACAAGAAACAAAAACGACAATGTCGTTATCATTTGTCATTATTAGTGCTGTGGCAGTTGGGTTTTGGAGGGAAAATGTAGAGAGGAGAGGAGTGAGCAGACATCTCAGAGTCTTAAGATGGATGTATCCCTGGCCAATGAGCAGCGCAAACAGGCCCCAGCAGTTTCATGGGACTCTGTGATTGCTCATCAATGCCTGCTGCCTCCCACAACCAATCAGGGGGGCTCTAGGAGAGGGCACTGCAACCCTTTATAATGGGAGGGCCAGGTTTTTTCTCTCCGTTGTGTGAGAGCTCTGCTTATCAGGTTGTGTTTACAGAACTGTGGTGCTTGCACATAAAAAATCCTCCCTAGCCATCATTGTATTATTTATTTTATTTATTTATTTGGTATTCCCACCAATACCTTTCCTTCCTCATACCCTACATTTTACCTTCTCCCTTTCCCTGCCCTTCTCCCCCTGTACGCTATATATAGATTATATCCCCCTGTACGCTATATATTAGATTAAATATGTATATTAGACACATAGATTAGATTAGAATAATTATATATAGATAATAGTTT
>QEPC01014287.1:4176505-4187695 GCA_003113815.1 Sphenodon punctatus
TAATATGCACAAGTTTCATGAACATTGGATGCAAGATAAAGAAGTTGTAGCCATGAATGTGTATGGAGCTTTTCTTAAAATCACAACATTCAATTGCTTCTGAAATCGGTTTCCTTTATCTAATCATTTGAAATTTTGGTACAACTAGTGCCCTCCATTGGGGGTACGATATCCCTAAATTTCATCAAAAAGTAATAAGAAACAAAAATGTTATAGCCAGAAATATGTTTTTCAGTTTTTTCCTTTTATTTCAAAAACCAAATGTCATTTTCAGTTCCTGATTGCACTGAACTAAAGACCGAAGTGAGGCCTACCAAATTGAATACTGAATCTGAACTCAACATTCGACCTGAACCACCTAACGGCCGAACATCCGAACCAGATGAACCAAACGCAGCCGAACCGAACGGCCGAACCCGAACCGCGATCTGTTCACCCATCCCTAGCAGGTAGCAGAAGTGTGGCATCCAGTTATTTTTTAAAAAAAGTCTTGGCATGGTGAATGGAAACATAACCTCATGTCCCCCCAGCATTGCCCCTATGGACAGGCCATGTGAAATCCAGGCCAGGCACCAACCCCCTCAGCTGATTACTTACAGATCAGCAGTGTAGCCAAATTCGCCAAAGAGACTGGAGGAAAATGGTTGTACAGTCACTCTTATTTGGCCCCTGCCAGCCAATCAAAAACCTGTCATGTGGTTTGTCCATAACTCAACTGTCCCCTCCCATCCCATCTCCTACCCGATATGGCTCTAGGTTTTGCTTCCTAGCTCTGATAAGCTAGGGTCAACCGTTTGGGTCACTCCAGCCATGCGTGCAATGGCATCAGTATTCAGTGTAGGTTTCCAAAGTCTTCCGAAGTTTTCTGGGGACTGACTTTGATACTCGTAACTTTGGAATTGGCAAATTCAGGATGGGGATCCCCAGTGAATTCTGAAGTTTTGCTAGGGTGGGAAACAGTGGACACCCCTCCCTGGGTTGGGAAGGGGGTATTGAACTAATGTGCCTACAGCCAGAGAGCTGTCCCTCTGCTTATACGCCCCGGGAAAGGCAGGGAGCTCAACAGATATGTGGGTGGGCAGCCCTACTCTTCTCCCAATGCCCTGCCTCCTGCCATGACAGACTGCCATGGCCTGAGGCAGGGATGGTGGGGCTGAACACATGTGCTAGCCTGTGTTGGCCCACGTGGGTGTCCCTTAGCCTTGCGGCGCATAAACCCACATGCTGGTGGGTCCTGGGCCAAAGTGGGCCACTGACAAGTCTGTTTTTATCCACAGTATGAACTATCAGGTGACAATTTGAATCTTTTATTGTATTTGTATAAAAATTCTGTAACATCTATTTTAAAAGCAGAACTGTCTAGTATTTATGAAACATCCCACACACAGTCCTGCCTCAGGCAGCTCGTGGTGGCTTACAATAACTTAAAAACATAAAAATAATGTGTGTGTATATATGTACGTATGTGTGTGTATGTATATATGTGTGTGTATGTATATATGTGTGTGTATGTATATATGTGTGTGTATGTATATATATGTATATGTACGTATGTATAGATAGATATAGATATAACAACAAACATATAAATATAAAATCATTAAAACTTACTGGAGCTAAAGAGGGGGAAAAAAAACCCTTCCCCCAAACCCTCCCACTACCCGTCTCCCTTGCCAAAAGCCTGGCGGAACAGCCAGGTCTTACACTATCAATGGAAGAAAGAAAGCTCCGGGGAAAGATGAACCTCGACCGGGAGGGAGTTCCACAGCCTCGGAGCGGCTACCGAAAACATCCTCTCAACGATTGCCACCTGCAAGACCTGGGGGACCTTCCAGGAAGGCAGTTCCAGCAGACCGCAGGGGCCACTCCAGGATCCGGGGAGTGAGGTGATTCCGCAGGTAAGTGGGGCCCAGACCGTGTAGGGCTTTATAGGTCGGCACCAACCTCTTGAGTCGGGCCTGGAAGACTATAAGCAGCCAGTGCGACGAACAGAGTCCTGAAGTCATATGCTCCCAGTGACCCGTCCCTGTAAGGAGATGCGCTGCTGTGTTCTGCACCAGCTGCAGTCTCCAAATCATCACCAAGGGTAACCCCATGTAGAGTGCGTTGCAATAATCTAATCTTGAGGTGATGAAGGCATGGATGAGAGTGGCCAGGTCGGAGTCTGAGATATATGGCTGAAGCCGACATATCAGATGTAATTGACAAAAGGTGCTCCCCACCACCACTGACACCTGAGCATCCAGATGAAGGAAGATATGAAGGAAGAAATAACAAAATAGTAATAAACCTTCAGAATAGTGGTGTTCTGAAATAGGGGAGGGGGGGGGGGTGGAAACCCTTGTGGGTATTTCCGAGGGTCTGAGGATTTGTCCTGAGTGTTTGGGCTGCTCCTCGGACCCTTGGAGAATACTCGCTGAGTTCCTGGGGTGGGTGCTTAGTGGGAGTGGGGGCCTAGCAGGGGTCGGGTCAGGAGGGGGGTTACTTTGGGAGGAGTCCTGTGCTGATTTGTGATTTCTTCCTGGCTGGTAACTTTGAAAGTAACCACCCCCTTCCCCCCCAAAAAAACCTGAACATCTTCAGAAAGGTCCTGAATGGCCCTGTTCAGACAAGTCTTGAATGGTCCTTTCTGAGCATGCTTGGCCCTTTTCAAAGACGGCACTGGCATGCTGGTTTGAAAAGGGCCGAGTATGTCCAGAAAGGTCTGCTGAGGCCCTTTCTGAGCATGCTCACTTGTAGGGTTTTAGTTTTTTTTAAATTCAAAGTTACCAGCCGGGAAGAGGCCACATATCAACATGGGACCCCTCTGGAAGGTAAGTAATCCACCCCACACAAGGCCCCTTCCTCCCCTTCCCTGCCCCCCACTGGCCTATTCCCTCTCTGGCCAGCAGCAGGCAGAATGGGGGACCAGGTGCCTAGCGCTGGCCTCCAGTCCTCATATCCCTGCCCTTTGGCCCCCTTCCCTGAACTTGGATGAGGATTTTTTGAGTTCCAAAGTTCTGGGGGCCTTCCTTGGAACTTGGGAAATCGAGGCCAAATGCACCGGTTTTAATATATATATATATTTTTTTAAAGTAAACTAAAAGCCAGGTTTCGGCACTAATTCAGAACTTTTTACAATTACTTTATTGCAGCATTTGGCTTTTGCCTTTGCCTTGTGCTAACAACAATACAGTCATAAAATAACATAATTACACAACATTATTATTATCCATACTACATTCCTGATAACCTTGCTACAATTTATGATTTAACTTCATTAAAAACATCACATTTATCCCTCCTTTTACTTTGACACTCATCAGCTAAGTGTTAGTTCTTGGTTCAATAACCACTACTTAACACCTACTTTCCCAAGCATTCTATTGCATACATATTGAATCACCACTAGCCCATTCCTACACTCGCTGGTCCAATGGTTTGGTGTTATTAATCATCCTTCCCAATTTCCATGTAGTTTCGTTGCCAGCTGTGCAAAAATTGCTGCTGACTTGATATTTGATTTTACTGCAGATGCAAGCAAAAATTTAATATTTGATACATCGTATAATATTATTTTCCTTCCAATAGTGGGTTTAACTATTACCATCATATATTTTCATAGATTGGACATTCAAAAAGAACATGTTCAAAACTTTCTACCTTCTGAAGGTTACAGAGGCATATATGCTTCTTATGGGGCCTATGAGTATACCTGCCCTGGACAGCAGCAGACTCGAACATTTGGAAACGCAATAAGGTATAACTCCTGCGTAATCTTTGGTCAATTAGTTTATCATGGTATTCTTCAAACTTGAAACTTGTTTTAAGCTTTGTATGCCATGGGGCCACTTTCCATGTGGCCACACACACCATATCCTCTTGGTGGACAGAATTTTCTATGCTAACTCTTTGCTGTAGTAAAAATGCTTGGCAAGAATCTATTGTCAGTTATGCCAGCGAGAAAAATCACATTGGTGTCACTAAGAGAAGGATCTGACCATTGTGCATAAGATGATCAATTCTTCAACACTGGGTGTCTTTAGATGGACTCCTGCTTCGCTCCTCCCCCACCCCCCAGGTTGCCCATCCATGTAAAGGCGGGTCCGTCTACTCAGACGAACTGCTACAGCTCCACTTCCGGCAGGGGTTTGTCCCAGCAACAGCCATAAAGTTGTGGTCAGCAGCCTAGAGCAGCTGGCGATTCTGCACAGGCAGACTGTAGGCCATGGCAGTGACTGTCTCCATCTAAACTCTGTGCAGCTCTACCAGACCTAGGGGTGGCCACTCCCAGGTCTGTCAAACCACCCTATGTTGCTATTATTTTTGTTCATTTTAGTTTGTAGTAGCTGCTTTAGGCTTTTATTTTGGATAGTCTAGAGTGGAGATGTAGCACAGTTCAAAATGCTACATAATATCATTCACTGCATACCACTCTGAATTTTCTATCCACATGTGACTGGAGAAATAGGAGTTAAAGATAAAATGTGGTCAATTTAATCTGGAAAATTTTGGAGCACAAACAACAAGTGATCCTGTAGCTACTTAGCACTGGTGTGGATTCTTTTCATTTCAGTGGGATTTGGGATAACCCTGGACAGCCAGAGGTTGTGCACTGAAAGCCTTGATTTGGAAAGTCAGCTGATTGCTCCATCATTAGGGAAGCCTGTAGAATGAACAGTGGGAAGAGGCTTGTCCTTTAACATCCACAGATCTCATGAGAGCCATCTGCATTAGGTCTGCCTTCCATGGCAGAGTAACTAAAGTAGGAACTGTACCTACCTAATTGTGTGTCCATAATCCCTGAACCCTCCACGATGTAGAGAAGTGTTCCTCTGTGGTAGGGGAATCCATGGAAATTAGGTCAACTTCCTTATTGACCTAACTGGGTCGCTCTAATTTACATAGACATCATCAGTAAGATTATGGGGGATACCATGACAGGAGAGTGATATCCCAGCCTGCTCTTCCTTAATCCCATCTCTAATCTCTCCAGAGCATCCACTAAGAAGATTCCAAAGGATTGTGGAAAATGGAGGAATAGATCACAGAAATGAGAGTTTCTTCTGCCCTTGCCTTTCTCAGGATTCATTGGTCCAAGGTTTTTTTTGTTTACTTTTTTTTTTAAGTAGAGGAGACCATTAAGTCTAATATTTGTATATAGATTTGTCATTTAAAGACAAAAGTGAGCAACCAACCTGTTCATTGTTTTTCCATAACTGCAGGCACTAGGTGCTATAAACACTGCGTGTTTTTATCACACACATTTCTCCTGCATGTTTGCTGTTACATCCTGAACTTTCTGTGTGTCTTAATCACTCACCCAGATTTTAACATCTGGCTCTTTGAACTTCTGCATAGAACTTCTCCCAGAACATTTATGTGTAAAAAGGTTTTCTGGTAAATTGCTTTACTCCAGGCAGCTGTGGTCACATGGTTTCCATGGCAGCCTGTCACGCCTGCAGCAGCGCCTACTTTAGGCTGCCTCAGGGTGGTGTTTGTGAAGAATGCATCCAGGCAGGAACTGCCTCAGAGCAGTGTGTTTGTGTGAAAAATGCATCTGTAACTTACTTATGGACTTGTAAACCCAGAAGATTGAAAGACCAGCCCTTGAAGGTGTGTGTAAAAATACCCACTGGTGAAGAAGAATGGAAAACCAGAACTAAACTGCAGTATTGCTGTGTCCATTTCACATTTAGTGCTCTGTATTTCATGAAACACATTCAGCGTCACATTTTAAGAAAAGAAGATAAATGTAGCTGAAAATTGTTAACCAGGGCACCTTGCTTCTGCTGCTGCAGGAATTCCAGTGTCAAGCTACTCATCCATCATGAGTAGGACTAGGGCAGAAGTTCCCCAGCTATGTGTTGATGCTCCAAGTGGACTTGTACCATCTGTGGATGGGAGTTGCAATCCCAATTGATATTTGATATGTTTTGTATATCTTTATTACTGTCTGGGGTCACATTATATATCACCAGTGGGGAAAACGCAGTGATCATGGTTCTCTTACTATATTTAAATCCCAAGATGAGGTCAGCTAGGCAAAAAGTTCATGAACCACTTTGGAGCCCTTTCTTTGGAGCCCTTTCTTAAATCATGGGATTGGACCATACCAGTCTCTTGATACAGCTCCTTGGACGAGTAATTACGTGGTATAATAAACAATTGTACATTATCATTATATAAGCATTCTTAATACTATTGCCTTGAAAATGGAATGAGGGTAAACGATGCCAAAAAATTGCAGGTTTTAATATTTGAAAGCCTTTGAGTGAATTGCCTCTGGCAAATTGAGGATCATAAAATACCACAGCGTGCGAAGGTAGTCTTATCTGGGTGTCTTTTTTTTCTACCTCACTGTCATGGTCCTCTCATAGAAATCATAATATTGCTAAAGCTAAGAGTTCAATTGCAGGACTCCTAAAATGTTATAGAACTTCACCATGTCCTCTGTGGTGACAGAGGCTTTTAGGACCAAATCTCTAGCTTAATTATTGTTTGCTGCAGAATTATGGTTTCCAGCATGTAATAAAGAAGAGGAGGGCGTTCAGACCGCTTTTGTGTGAGGAATTTTGGGTGCCCCACCCTCATCAACACCCCTATGCATGCTGAGAACAGAGACCGGAATTTATCCTGTATCCTCCAGGGCCTAAACCAGAGCTCAAACTTTTTAGGATAAGATTTTAAACTCAGATCCCTCCTGTTTGGTCTCAAAATGTTGGCAGGAGCAATATGTCCATGCTTGGAGTAGACAATTTAAAGGGAGGAAGGAAGGAGGTAGAGGGTATTCTGAGTAAATTTGGATACTCGGCTACCTTTTGCCTTAGTACATCTAGTCCTGTTGTGATTTCACAATTGAAACAAAGAATTTTAGGTATTAGTATCCAAGAGGAGATGGCTAAGATCACTCTTAATGGGATAGTGCTTTGGTACTCCATTGTCAAACACACCTTTTGGTTTGGAAAAATACCTGCTTGAAATAGGAGAGTTCCAACTGCGTAGAAGGCTAACTCTGCTCCGCTTTCAACTTTTTGATTCTGCTGTTAAGGATGACAGGTTAATGGATATTGATTGCAATCCAAGAAAATGCTCATGCTTGCTTAATCAAATTGAGAACTTGGAGTATGTCCTATTATACTGTCCATATTATACAAATCTGAGAGAAATGTGGATTTTTCCTATACTCTCTGAGACCTTTGATATCTGCCACACAGAGTATCTGTTACTTATTATCATCTAAAGAGTCTTCTTTTATGAAAGTTGTTGCATCCTTTTCTTATTTGGCCAGTAAAAGAAAGACAAGTTAAATAGCCTTAGCAAGGTGGCTATTAAAATATTATGTTCAACTGTGGATTTAATTTACTATCTCTGAACCTGTTTTTAGTGTTTTCAATTTTAGTAACTTGGATTATTTTATTAATTTGTATGCATTGTTTTTGTTTTGGATGATGGTGAAAGCTGATGTCTAAGAATAAGCTTGACTTGACTTGAGTATTCTTAATAAATAGGCTCTCGAGCATTTTGTGATACTGTCAGTCACTCGTGGCGAGAGAGAGAAAGGGAAGATTTTTAGGTGACTATTAAGGAGAGGATATGATGACTCATTGGCCTGCAGAGAGAGCCAAGCTCTGCCACTGAAGAAATATTACGTAAAGACAGATGCGCTGTTTAACACAGAGTACCACTAAGGAGCAAAGCATTCACTAGAATGGCCCATTTTTATTTTTTATTTTTCCAGAAGAGTGGTTGAGTGTAAGCAGCTGCATGTCTTTTCCCTGCACCCTTGCAGATCCCTGGAGTTAGGGGAATTGTGCATTCGAGCACTGTATTTTCAGACTGGATGAAGTGATGCATGGGAGTAACATCTTCTGTGTCTGTTTTATCTTACTAGAACTCCCCTCAGGGCTGGCAGACGCTTCTTCCAATGCCCATCCCAATGAAACTATAGTGGGCAAAGATGCATTTGCACCTCCAGTCAGGAAACTGCATTGGTATGAAGGATGAATGAATGACCTATGAGTAATTCCTCAAGGATCCATAGAGAAAACACAGTGAAGACAGATCTCTATCTAAAGGACAGCATAAGGCCATTGGTCCTCTGTGCGCATTTCTCAGGAGCACCACCAGGAGGCTGGTACACTTTCTTATTGATCTCAGACTGTTTGTACACTAGAGGGATTATTTCCTCCTACATTTTCCACATGATGATCCTGTGTGTACGTTGGTAGGGGTAGAGTAAATTTCAGACATCCCAAAGAATGAGGTGAAGGAAACTGCGGTTTCAGTTACTCCATGAGTAATCTAATTCTCTATACTGGGCCTTATTGTGAAGTCTTGAGCTACTCATTTGAGTAAGGATGGCATAAAGAAGCCATCAACAAATTTTGCCCTGACCGTCAATGAGTATTTTTTAATGTTTGTTTATATACATTTTGTTGTCATTAACCTTATGATATGCAGAGTCTGCATATACCTGTATACCATATACCTGATGCATGTGCTGGCTGCTGCATTTCAGAGCTTTCCAAATTTTCATTGGAACAGCAGTGGCATCAATCTTGTGAGCCAATATGAAACCATACCAAAATTATTATTTTTAGTGCTTCAGTACTAAAATTGGCCTAACCCATTTAAGTCATTTTAGTGAAAGATTTGCATTCGGGCTGCCTGTACAGATGCCAAGTTTCAGCCTACAGTGTATAAAAACAGCTGAGTAGTAAAATCATGAGCCATGTTGCTTATAAAGGAAGTGGTTCCTGACCCTTAAATTATAGCATTGTGCAGCTAATGCTACAGCCATCAGAAGGTGCACATTCTCCCTTAGAATTACTGTTACAAGTCTTCCTAATTTGTTGCCTTCCTATGATTTCAGAACATTTTCCAAGCCTCTGATTACTGCAGTAGTGTGCATTTGGCCTCGGTGAGAGTTTCATGTGTACGCATTTTGTAAAGGACCACAGCATTACTTGTAAATAGTTCCACAGGACTAGATTGTGCCTTTGGGCACAATTCTGACCAAAGAGTGGGGAATATATTGCATGATAGCAAAAGTTTTATTTTTCAGACACTGCTTTGAAGCACATCACCTACTCTTTCTCCCAAAGGGGTAGTCATTTGTTTATGTCCTCAGCAAGAACAGCAGCAAGTTTTGACAGTGGGCATTTTTATTAGGCATGGGCGAACGTGGTTCGGAAGTTCGGTCCAAACTCGACCACTTTGGTCGACTGAACCAAACTTACGAACCGAACTCGATTTTCGAACCGAACCAAATTTCCGAACTCTGCTCTGTTCGCCCATCCCTAAAGGATAATATTCCATTTAGTTCAATGGGGTTTTAATTTCCGAACTTTGTTCGGAAGTTCGGAGTTCGGACCGAACTCGAATAGTTCGGTCGACTGAACCGAATTTCCGAACTGAACCGAACCGAATTTCTGAATTCGGTTTGTTCGCCTATCCCTAATTTTTACACATACCTTAAAGTTCTGGATTTTTCAGTCCTCTGGGTTTACAAGTCCACAAGTAAGTTCCAGATGCATTTTTCACTCAAACACACTGCCCTGAGGCAGTTCCTGGATGCATTCTTCACACAAACACTGCCCTGAGGCAGCCTAAAGTAGCCGCAGCTGTAGATGTGACAGGCTGCCATGGAAACCAAGTGACCACAGCTGCCTGGAGCAAAACAGTTTACTAGGAGAACTTTTTACACACACAAGTTCTGGGAGAAGTTCTATGCAGAAGTTCAAAGAGCCGGATGTTTAAGATCTGGGTGAGTGATTTACACAAACAGAAACTTCAAGATGTAACAGCAAACATGCAGGAGAAATGTGTGTGTAAAAACACCCACTGTCTGTGCTGGATATTCTGCCAGTGGTGTATTTCCACTCCTCCCTCTTCTTACCCACTTACTCTGAAAGCAGAGAGTGGATGCAATGCTTACTCATCCCTTCACACTCTGATCCAAAGTCTGGTTAATCTGATCACAAGAATCAAGGCTCTTATTCTCCTTTACTCCCTGGTCTAGTTGTAGTAGAAGTCTCAGCCTAGCACACAGGAAGCTATGGTGAGTATTCAGGGAAAAGTATGAAATGAAATTGTGCAGAAACAATATAAATTATTTTACTTAACACATTTAACAGCATGCACTTTTATTTTTTTTAGTTACAGCAGTAATCTGAAAGGCAGTTTGACTTTGGAATGTCCTCCTGCATCTAAATCTTTCTGTGAGTTTTTTTATTATTTTACAGAATTGTGTAAACTTTGATTGTGATATTTATTTATTTTTGTCTAGGCTGCTCACCAATCAGCAGATTTAAAATACCTATTCTGAGATCCTTTTTGACTGTGAGAGATAAATTGGCATACTGTTAACTCTGTCTTTTCTGTGCACTAGGAAGTTTAGGGTTGCCTCTTCTGGGTTTATGTCCTTCTGAGGAGACAGGGATTCAAGTCTTGTGGTGTGTTTGTAGAAATGTACACAGGTTGAGGAAGAGTGGATGGCTAAGGGTAAACAGCACCTGTAGTGCTCACTCAAACACATACCTCTGAAAACCCCTAAGTTCAGCAGTATAGAGTTCTCCCCAAACTCTCCCTCCATCTCCAGTTATCCCCAAAAGTCTACTTGCATCTCTCTGTCAAATCCAAAATGTGCCTCTGCTGCTTCAAGCACAACCTCATCCTATTGTCCTTTTCAATATCCTTAACAAAGAGCTGAATGGCCAGGTGGGGTATGGACTTAGATTTTGTGGGTGCATCTGTTCCCAATTTTTCCCTGAAAGAACTGGTTTGTAGGTTAAAAGATATATTTATTTTATTTTATTTTATAAATTTTTACCCCGCCCCTCCTGCCACGCAGCTCGGGGCGGCTTCCATCATTAAAATACAATAATAAAATACAATAAAATCAATTTAAAAACAATCATAAATATTTTAAATATTAACAGGGCTAGAAAACAACCAAACCACAAAACAAATAGGTAGGGGACTAAAACCTCCCTACCCACCCTCCCTCCCGTAGGCCTGGGCAAACAGCCAGGTCTTACAGTTTCGCCGAAATGTTAAAAGGCTAGGGGCCAGGTGATCTTCCTCCGGAAGGGAGTTCCACAGCTGCGGTCCCACTACCGAGAATGCCCTCTCCATCGTGGCCCCCCGCTTAACACGGGGGACCTCCAGGAAGGCACCCCCGGCAGACCGCAGGAGCCGCTCTGGGGC
>QEPC01014287.1:4188212-4205997 GCA_003113815.1 Sphenodon punctatus
TGAACATTGGTCATGATTATAGATATGCAATTAGAGCTTGATGCCAGTTGTAAGAAAATATAATAAATTCCATTGTAATCTCAAAGGGAACAGTTGAGCCTCATAAGTGAGAAGCTGTTAGACAACGTGATCTAATTTCCACAGCTATGTCACAACTAGACTAGAATGGTGAAGGATGGAATAAATTCAGCAAGGGTAATAATTACAGAGCTGCGGGAACAGTGCTATAGTTAAGGTGGCTGCATCATTGCACTTAAATCATGAACATTCTACTACTAGTTTAAAAAATGAGAATTCTACTACTAGTTTAAAAAATGAGATGATGTGTTCCATCAGAGTGAAATTTGGTAGAGATGATCCCTTGGGCGAGGGGTAGATGCTCTCCAAATTTCAACCACGCTGGTTGAGAAACAGCTGAGTTATAGCAGTTTGACTTTTGAAGGCAAAGCAGGTTTTCTTAAAACTGATTTTGCAACCTTTTCATTGCTCCTCAAACATTAGTTCTCTGAGAAGTATGTGGACATGGAGGGATGCTGGAAAATTCAGGTGTGACTTCGTCTGCATTTAGGTTTTGAAAATCCATTGTGTAGTCTTGAAGTTCTCATTTTGCCAAATGGGCAGTGAGGAAAGCAGCTCTGTTTGTTTTCTCTGCAATGTTCTATTGTGTTATGTAATTTTTTTGGTTATTTATTTAATTTATTTTAAATTGTAATTATTTATAAAATCATTTAATACCCCCGCCCCTCCTGCTCCAAGCAGCCCGGGGTGGCTTACAATGTTAAAACATATAAAATAAATAAAACCATCAAATACAATAAAAAGGGAAGACACAAAACCAAACCACCCCTCCCCCATCTCACCCTACACCCCATCTCCCTCATCAAAAGCCAGGTGGAATAGCCAGGTTTTACAGATAGGACGTAAGGAGGGGAGATCCAGGGCCACCCTGGAGGGAGTTCCACAGCCTAGGTGCGGCCACCGAGAACACCCTCTCCATAGTGGCTCCCCGGGCCGCACAGGGGACCTCGAGAAGGGCACCCCCAGCAGACTGCAGAGGCCGCTCCAGAGCATGAAGAACGAAGCGATCCCGCAGGTAAGTTGGGCCAAGGCCATATAGGTCTTTATAGGTCAAAACCAATATGTGGTCTTGATATTTTGTGGAAAGACACAAAAAACTTTGTGAAGAAGTTTTACTATGGTAGGCTTTATGTACAACAAATTAGCTGTCAAGCGTGCTTTGGATTTACGTGAGGTGATAAGTTGTCACGCATGCTACTGAGATGTGGGAAGGAGATTTTAGTGCAGGATGTGAACAGCACATAGCTGAAGCTGAACAGGAAATTCATTGACTGACTGCTTAGTTGCCAAGCAACTCCTCAGGAGGTAAAACTAACAAGGCACAAGGAATGCCAATTGGAAACAATAGAGATAACAGGAATGCCAAAAAGAAGTAATGGGGTTTTGGGAATGCTGTTAGCCCTTAATGGGCAGTAAACTAATAAAATGGCAGAGGCTTACCTGAAAAAAAGGGAGTAGGGAAGGAGTTGAAATACAAAAGAAGGTAGTGATGGGGGACTTTAAAAGGCCAGGATGGGGAAAAAGTGAGGAAGCCACGGATTGGAAATGGAAAGTTGGGAAGGGGAGCTGTTTGGAATAATAGGTAGGAGACCATTCAGAGCCTGAATTATGGGGGGACTGGGTGGAATGATGGTAGGAGGACACTGGGTGTGGCTGAAGTGACGAGGGACTGGATGGAATAACAGGTAGGAGGCCATGGGGAGTTACCAGAATGATAAGGGCAGATGATGGGTAGGAGGTCTCCAGGAGTGGCTGAAATGACAGGGAGTTTGGTGGAATGATGGGTACGACACCAGGTGTGTCTGGAATGATGGGAGGCTGGATGGAATGGCGATACAAGGACACTGGGAGTGGCTGCAACATTAGGGAGACAGGGTTAACCTTCTGTTTTCTGTCTTGGTGATGTCCCTCATCTGTAAGATTGTGATTGGGTAGTGTTTGAGCAGTACTCCTCCACATAGTTGTGTTGAGGTAGTACAGACAGCACTGATTTTAACATGCTTAAGAGTCTTGGAGGAAGAGGGCAGGCGTCTGAAATGCAAAGCGAGAAGGTTTGCTACGCTGTTGCAGTACAAACGGTACATTCTGGTGGGGAAAAAAAGCCCTTGTTAGATAGAGGTATGTCCTTACCAGAGCTTTAGGCCAGGAAGCTTCAGGGAGCAATAAGGACTGGTGTAGAAGTGTTCCAAATATACTGCATCCACAATTATTTCTCAAGAGTGACCACTCACTTACCTTTTGTTTTACTGGAAAAGCAGATCTTTTGAGGTAAGAGTTTGCTTCATTGTACAACAGTACGCTAAAAATGTGTGGCAAGAAAGGACATTCCAAAAAACCCAGCAGTACTGAATCCAAGGGATGATTTTTGTGAGTACTGAGCAAAGGGGAATATGCATTGGTGCACAAGCAGAAAAATCTGACTCTAAGCACTGAGCAGCAGTATTACCATCCGTTCTCCCATACTCACAATATCCCAATTTGTCTGTCCTTAATCACCTGTGAAGCGAGCAGATGTGCTTGAGTTGCTGCCTGAAAAAGGAGCTATAAATGAAGGAGAAATTGTGGCCACAGTGAAAATGAAGATAATCAGGTCTATAATATTGGGGCAGTGAGGAGCTTGATGTCCTGGAGGCTGGATTCACCTGCTAGTCTAACCTGTGGCTGAAGAGCCATAACTAGCCTATGGCCAATGTAGCAGTGGCCACGGGTGCATTTACATACTGGGCACCAAGCAACCATGCCTCAGGGCAGCTGAATCATCAGCTGTTTGTCTGTCACACCATAGCTGCCTGCCCCAGACTCCCTTAGTGCACTGCTTAGCCAGTACTAAGGGATGAGTGTGGGGCCTTCCCATGGGGGGCAGAGCCCTCCATTAGAACTAGTTAAGCACTTCTGCTTAGCGCTGACTGGCAGAAGCAGCAGTGAAGGGAGTCTGGGGCAGGCAGCCACAGCACGTCAGATACAAAGCTGGTAGAGGTGTGTACCAGGGGCCCATGTTGTTGCTGAGATGCTATTCCCAAAGTCCCAGTTATGTCCCTTGTATGCCCACCTCGAAGCCACTATTGATTGGTCCTGTAAAGCGGGAAGCATGCAGTAATTACTAGCCAGAGAATGTGTCTGTCAGTCTTTTGGGTTTCTCCACATCCTCCCTCCTACAGCCTCCCTCCCCCTGCCATGCCAGGTGTCTGCCTCTGACTGGCACAACATGTGTTGCTATTTATCTGAATAATGGTCTTCAAGGGGACAACTTCAATTGCTTATAAAAGTGGGTTCCTTTATTATATTGTCCTGTAGTTTGGCATAGATGACAGGGAAGGTGTGTGATACATTCCTGCCAAATACCTTGTTAACAGGATGGAATATAAAAATGTTACAGATGGAAATGTAGTTTTAGGTTAATGTCTTATACCATCAGGACCCTTTATCCAATCTTTTCAAAAATTGGAAGAAGTGTTAGGTTTGTGGATGGACGTAATATTCACAGGTTGTATGCAAATTGGATGGAAGATAAAGATGATGTAGCCATGAATGTGTATGGAGTTTTTCTTAAACTCACAACATTTAATTGCTTCTAAAGTTGGTTTCCTTTATCTAATCATTTTGAAAATTGGTACACATAATGCCCTCGGTTGGGGGTACCATCTCCCCATGTTTCATCAAAATTGAATAAGAATAAAAAATGTTATAGCCAGAAATATGTTTTTCAGTTTTTTCCCTTTATTTCAAAAACAAAAAGTCATTTTCATTTCTATTTTTGTTGTTGCAATAATGATAATGAAAATTAAAATTATTGTTATCATTATTGTAATTAAAGAATAACATGCACACTCCAAACAACTGGTGATTCTGCTGTTCTGGGGCATGGTTAGTTGTTGCCCCCCATGCAAATGCACCTGTGGCCTCCATCACATTGGCCATAGGCTAGTTATGGCTCTGTGGAGCTGGCAGATATTCACCGTGGTGCTGCTCCACATACCATTAACCCAGGAAATATGGAACCCATTATGCAGGCAACTTTGGGCAAAATGATGCCAACAGGTGCCCCCTGGGGCTGCTACTCGTCTATTCGGGGGTGCGCATTCTGCACCAAAGAGGTACGGGTGCAGCCTAGAGCATCGTCAGTGCAACAGCAACTCAGGGGGCGTGGGCGGATGGTGGAGGGGAGGAACCCCTGCCCATTTGTTGAGTTGCCCATGTGGGACTTGAGAGGTGGATACATGAGAGCTGTGTAGAGCCACTATGGGCTCTGGAGGGGTCCCAGCCTGTGTTAACACTCAGTGTCAATACATGTATTATTATTATTATTATTATTATTATTATTATTAGCAAGCATTTATATAGCGCCAGTAATGTACCTGGCGCTTTACAAAGTAATTGAATAGACACGGTCCCTGCCCTAGGGCTTACGATCTGAGAGACGGCCGGGGGGGTGGGGGGAGACGAAGGAAGGGGAACAGAGGGAGACACAAGGAGTGTAACATTCGTGAGGATGCAAGATCCCAGGTGCATGCGCTTGGCTTAGTTACATCAAGAATGATGGCTGGTTGGTCCATGGATATGAGTACACAGACCTTAGGTAACAGATTGTATTGGATGGAGGGTATCAGCAGGAGTTAGGTGAGGGGAGCAAGAAGTTGGGGAGGGCAGAGCGGAAGAGGTGGGTCTTGAGGAGGAATTTGAAGGTACGAAAGGAGGGGGTGAGGCAGATGTGGGCAGGGAGGGAGTTCCAGGCATGGGGGGCAGATAGGGAGAAGGAATGAAGGTGGTTAGGGGAGCAAGGGGGGGCGTGGGAGGGGACAGAGGAGGAGCGGAGTTCACGGACTGGAGTATGGAGGGAAATTAGCACAGAGAGGTCGGGGGGAGCAAGATTGTGAAGAGCTTTACAGGTGAAGTCTAGGAGCTTGTACAGGATTCGTTCAGGAAGGAGGAGCCAGTGAAGAGAGGAGAGGATGGGCTGCACGTGGTTGAAGTGACGAGCGAGGTGGATGATCCTGGCATCAGAGTTTTGGATGGAGATAAGGGGAGAATGGGGAGAGCGGGGGAGGTCAGAGAAGGAGGTTATAGTAATGGAGACGAGAGATTACCAGGGCATGAACAAGTGTTTTGGCAGAGGGGACAGAGAGAAAAGGGCGAATCTTAGCAATGTTATGGAGGGAGAAGCGAAAGGATTTGGCAACAGAGTTGATGTAGGATTTAAAAGAAAGACTGAGGGGAGAAGGGAGGAGAGAAAGGAGGCAAAGTTCAGGGGGTTAATGGCCTGCAGGTCATGGACAGGGTGTGGGGAGGGGGAAGAGGAAGGGGTACAGCGGGAGACATTGAAAGAGGCAAGGAAATGGTTAGAGATGGGATGAGGATCGAAGGAGAGATTAGAGACAGAGCAGTTCCTAGAGAAGATGAGGTTAAGAGAATGGCCATTAGCATGGGTGGGGGAGTTGATCCAAAGGTGGAGGTTGAAGGAGGAGGCTAGTAAGAGGAAGCGAGAGATGGAGGGCTTGGGAAGGGACATCAACATTAATGTTGAAGTCACTGAGGATGAGAGTGGGTGTATCGTCGGAGAGGAAGAACGTGAGCCAGGACTCAAATTCAGAGAGAAAGGAAGAGAGAGTGCTAGGGGGGTGGTATATGACAGCGACGCAGAGATGGAGGGGGGAGTAGGGGTGCACAGAGTGAGTCTCAAAGGAAGGGAAGGAGAGAGAGGGGGGAGGAGAAAGTGGTTGGAATTGACAGGAGTTAGTGAGGAGGAGGCCCACACGACCACCCTGGTGTTCGGGGCGTGGCTGGTGAGAAAAGGAGTGTTACTCCAGCTACCCTCTCCTTTGAGGGTCTGAGTTGGAGGGAGAGATCCAAGTTTCAGTAAGGGCTAGGAGCTGGAGAGAGTGGGAGAGGAAGAGATCATGGATTTATTGCTTTATTGGCAGAGGAGTGACAGTTCCAAAGGGAGCAGGAGAATGGGAGCTGATCAGGGGGAAGGCAGGGAATGGGGATAAGATTGGGATAAAGGAGGTGGTGGGGCAGGCAAGAGATAGGGAGGAGCATAAGTTGTAAAGTTGCATGGAGCCTAAGTTGTAAAGAAGCAAAATATCTGAGACTGTACAATGTCTTTACTGCTTACATGGGTGTGCAAGTTAGGTGGGATATTTAACTTACGATTTCCATGTTTTTTGGAGTACGAGTGATTTTGTAAGAACCTTATTTCCTCTCTTAATCTGAAGGTTTTTGATCTAAGAATTGTAATTGGTTCTTGTCTAACTTTGAGGATCCCTTCTTCAGAAGACTTCTTTCTTCCTCTTCAAACTTAGGTTGTGGGTAAGCTATTATTTCGTTCTCATCCTGACTAGCTGAGTACAGAACAACTAAAGTCTTACAAATTCTCAAGTTCTTTCTTGTGTAACCATTAAAAATTTTTTTTACACTTTGTTACTTGTATAGTTTTACTCCTGTGTTTATAGTAATTTCATACTTTATAGCGCTGTATTCATTTACTCAATTGTAGTGATTCATTTTAACATTTTAGTAAAGAATTTAAACTTTATATCCTGAGACTGGCTTGGTTATTCCTAGAGTGGAAGAGAAGACACCGTACCTAGAATCTACCCAGATTGGCACCTTTATCAAACCAACAGTGGACAGCCACCCACCCCACACTGTACCCCTATAGTGTTATATTAGAGGGGTGGGTGGAGCACCGAAACTCATCATTTCAAGGCCTAACATAATAAATATCCAATTTGGCCCTTCAGCTTAATATATAAATATCCAGTTTGACCCTTCAGCATATTTTGGTTACATATGTTTGCATTGTAATGTTTCTGTTTTGAGTTAGGATAAATCTCTTCAGGGAAGGTACTGTGCCTTCTGTATTCTCTGTAATAGGCTGTTTTTATATGGATGGAGGTGGATGGGAGGATAGGTGGTTGGCCGCGGTGGGTGGAGGGGTGTGTGTGTTCGTTGATGCACTGACAGCTGCGCTCTACTGACCTGGTTCTTTCAGGTTGACAGAGTGCAGTTGTCTGTGTGCCAACAAGCTTAAATCATGAATGCACACATTTCTGATGTCATCCAAGCCACACGTAGTTTGCATTTGCATCCCACCGCAGGCACTTGTAAGTGCTCTTTTGAGCACATCTGAAAGCCACCACAAAAAGTGTCAGGCAGAACAGAGCCGGTCCATGGGCAATCAAAGAAGATCAAGGAGGAGAGCAGGTCTGAGGAAGGGTAGGAAAAACATGATCTGCCCTGCTTTCTAGGCTTGTGGACATCCTTGTATGTAAACCACAAAACTGGGAGCAATGCTGTGGAGGGCTGTGGCTTGACCAGAAGAAGGAAGGCCTTCAACAGAACATCTGGGCCCTGCCCCTGGCCATACTACATCAGTGGCACTGAGGAGCCAGCCACTACCTTAAGGACACTGAGTCAAGCCCTGGTTCTTTACAGAAATGCAGTGTGGAGGTATTGCTAATGCTAAAAAATCTGAAGGTGACAAGATTTGAATTGTGTGGCTAGAATCTAGACGGAATTTGTTACCAAGGCAGTGGACTGGTTGAGGAACAAGATTTGTTTCAGGGTTGAGAAGCAGAATGGTGGTAGAACAGAGGCAAAGAATTTATCAAAAGTTGGAAATTGAATAGAAGGATGCGAATCCTCTAAAAGAGTGTGTATTTTTAGAGTATTTGCAAATGTTTCAGAGCATTTGCATAGTTAAACCTGTAAGCATCAGTGCCTCTCTCTCCACAAAAATGTGGCACAAAGGAGACTATCCTCATCCTTCAAGCTTTCATGAACCATCATGCATCCCCTTGAGATGGAAATGGCCCAATGCATGCTCCTTCTGGCAGCCTCTAAGTTGTACAAGGTGGGTGGCATGGGAGGAAAGACTATAACGAACATCTCCTGACTGTGGACCACATGCCTTCTTAGAGGTAATTGGGACCAAAGCCTGCTTTGCTCTAGCCATGGCTAGTTCCATGGTCCAGCTGCATATTTAAAGATACCATACATAGCCTTGTGGAGCACAGTTTGAGAGCAACTGCTTTGGATCAATTTAATGGGATACTATTATGCACACATGTTTAGGACTGGGGCCTTAGCAAAACACAACTATTTCTCTTGAAAAGATAGTAACAAAATAAACGTTTTTGTGTGCTTGTCCTTTTTTTCCCCCTGAGTCTCTTGTAAAAAGATCAACAAAACCCCAAAGCATAGCACGATCGGTTATGATGCTTTGGATTAATGCAGTTGTGTTTCTTTCTGACACAGCCATTTGCTGACTTCTACTACTGCAGAGAATGAAGAGAGCCTTAGGGATCCTTTCAGCAAGACCAGTTTGTTCCTGTTGCACCTTCTGCAGAGCCGTGAGCATAGCCTCTTCAAACACTACTGAATCTCCACACTCACTCTCTGAAACTCTTCTTTATGCATAATTCATGTTTCCAGCAGCACTATGCTGAACTTTAGATTCTTTCCAATGGTTTGGTAACATTCGGTGCTCAAGCAGGGAGAAAAATGGCATTCCCCCAGCTTGTTCATTGCTATTCTGTGTTAATCTGTTTTCTTTTTTTCAAGCAGCAGTGGTGAGAATATAGGTATGACAAAGCCTCTTCTAAATAATGATTTTAAAACTGGTGACATTTAAAAAAAAAAAAAAAAAAAAAAAAAAAAAAGTCACAGTACATTCTCGTGCTCAGCTGAGTTTAGTGTAGAGGTTACCAGATTCTGAGGGTTGTAGTGTCTGGAGAAGAGTCCTGATGGCAAATAGCTCCCTGAGGCTGGAAGTTTGTCAACAACCAGCAGCTGCAGTCTTTCATACATCCTTGTGTTAGGTGCTAGAGGCGGCCAGTGGGCATTTCTAGGTAGACTGTGGCCAAAGGCTAGTAAATGCACCATTATCCCATTTACTCACCAGTCTTTGCATACAGAACTTGTGGAACTGGGAAAGCTAATTCACACAGCAGAAAGGCTGCAAAGGATCAATACTATTTCCTGTTTTCCTTTAAGGTGATCACCTTGGAACTATGAGGCTTAGGCAGATATTGGGCATTCTTACACACATCTTAAAGTGCTGGTCTTTCACTCTTCTGGGTTTACAAGTCTACAAGTAAGTTCCTGGATGCCTTCTTTACACACACGCACTGCCCTGAGGCAGCCTAAAGTATCTGCAGCTGTGGACCTGAGGGGCTGCCATGGAAATGGTGGTGTTAGTTGTATAACTACTAGGGCCACTAGGTGTCGCTAGGACTGTGGTTGGGGGGTGGGGGGAGGGAAGAGAATAAAGAAGTTTACTTTTACCTCATCATGGAGTCCAGACTCTCTGTTAACTCCACATGGTGACAGAATTGGGATTGACCGACTGTAACCTCTACAGAGTTCAGAAAACCTGACAAGAAGGTCAGGGGGACACAGATGACAACATCAGGAACACTGGATGCCTAACTACTGCAGCCACAGCCAGATTATCCCTGCTACAACACCAGACAAAGGAGAGGCCTAGACCAGAGAGAGAGCCCAGCCTTCAGGGAACTAAGGGTGAGTCCTAACCAGCTTGAAGTACTGTGAATAGCAGCCATGGCCACCCCACCCCCTACCTGTTTCCAAGTAGCACCCCAACAGAATTTGACTTCCAGCACCCTGAAACCTGGCCAGTTTGGATAAACAGATTCCAAAGGTTCTCCCAAACCTTGGGCCTAGATCAGCAGCCAGAGGAAAAGCAAGTAAATACTCTAATGTATACAATGGGCCCAGCTGCAGAATCAGCACTGCTAACCACTTTCATCACTCCCTTTGGACGGTTGTTTTAATTGATTACCGTTTGGCATTTCTTCAGCTCCGGAGCACTTCCAGAAGAGGATGTCTCAACTCCTTGAGGGCCTCGAAGGAGTCCTATGCCAAATGGATGATCTTATTTGGATCCACAAAAATGCAACATGACCAGCGACTAATAACGGTGCTGAAATGTCTGAAGAAATCTGGTATCACACTAAATGAGAAATGTGAGTTTTCAAAAAATGAAATAAAATTTCTGGGACAGATTATTGATGGCACAGGAGTCAGACCAGATCCAGAGAAAATTCACGCTGTCACCCAGATGCTGGAGCCTCACACTGTCAGCGAAGTGCGCAGATTCATGGGCATGATAACACACCTAGGGAAATACCTACCCCACTTAGCAGAGAAGTCCAAACCTCTCGGAGATCTTTTAAGCCCACGTCAAGCATGGTACTGGGGAGAAAAACAAAGAACAGCTTTTACTGTGATCAAACGAGATCTAAGCTCACCCTCACTCTTAGCCCTATATAACCCAAACAAAACCATCAAGGTTTCAGCAGATGCCACATCATACGGAATAAGAGCAGTCCTTCTCCAAGAACAGTTTCCATCATCTTGGTACCCTACAGCCTATGGATCATGAGCACTTACTCCTACAGAACAATGATATGCCCAAAAAGAAAAAGAGGCCTTGGCAATAACATGAGCTTGTGAACGCTTCTCGGACTTCCTTTTAGGAATAACTTAGAAACTTACCACAAACTTCTACTTACTCTGTTGGGTTCCAAAACTTTGGATGAATTGCCACCAAGGATCCAACGATTCCGAATGCGACTCTTTATTTATTTATTTATTTTCCAAATTTATACCCCGCCCCCTCCTGCAACGCAGCTTGGGGCGGCTTCCAACAATCGAGCAATAAAACATTAAAATTCATTTTAAAATATAAAATATAAAATATACCATATAAAACAAGGCTAGAAAAATAATAAATAAATGGGTGGGGGACTAAAATCATCCCTCCCCACCCTCCCTCCCAAAGGCCTGGGCAAACAGCCAGGTCTTACAGTTCCGCCGAAATGTCAAAAGGCTTGGGGCCAGGCGAGCTTCCTCCGGAAGGGAGTTCCACAGCCGCGGCCCTACCACCGAGAATGCCCGCTCCATCGTGGCCCCCCGCTTAACACGGGGGACCTCCAGGAGGGCACCCCCGGCAGACCGCAGGAGTCGTTCCGGGGCGCGAAGGGCGAGGCGGTCCCTAAGGTAAGAGGGGCCAAGGCCGTATAGGGCTTTATAGATCATTACTAGGACCTTGAACTTGGCCCGGCACACTATCGGCAGCCAGTGCAGCGCTCGGAGCACCGGTGTAATGTGCTCCCGGCGACCCGTCCCCGTAAGAAGACGGGCCGCCGCATTCTGCACCAGCTGCAGCCTCCGGGCCAAGAACAAGGGAAGCCCCACGTAGAGCGCGTTACAGTAGTCGAGCCGCGAGGTGACGAAGGCATGGATGAGGGAGGCCAGGTCCGGGCCAGAGACATACGGACGCAGCCTACGTACCAGATAAAGCTGGCGGAAGGCAGCCTTAGCGACTGCCTCCACCTGCCGCTCCAGCCGCAGGTCTGCGTCCAATATGACCCCCAGACTCCGGACCTGCTGAGCTACAGGGGGGCAAACCCCCCCAACCAGGGGGGCCACCACCCCCTTCGCCCTCCCCACCACCATCACCTCCGTCTTGTCTGGGTTGAGCTTCAGTCTGCTCCGCCGCATCCAATCCGCCACGGCCTCCAAACATTGGGATAGCACCGAGACAGCAGGGTCTGGGTCGGTAGAAAACGAGAGGTACAGCTGAGTATCATCAGCATACTGGTGACATCGCACCCCGAACCCTCTCACGACCTCCCCCAAGGGCTGCATATAGATGTTAAATAATAATGGAGACAAGATCGATCCCTGCGGAACGCCACACGGTAAGGCGCGGGGGCTCGATGTTTCTTCCCCCAACACCACCCGTTGGCTCCTCCCCGAGAGGAATGAACGGAACCATTCAAGAACAGTCCCGTCCAGACCCCCCCGGTCACGCAGTCGTCTCAACAGCAGCCCATGGTCCACGGTGTCAAAAGCGGCCGAGAGATCGAGCAGGATGAGAAATGTCGAACATCCCGCATCCATCTCCCGGCGGAGGTCGTCCACCAAGGCCACCAACGCCGTCTCGGTGCCATAGCCGGGGCGGAACCCAGATTGAAAAGGGTCAAGGAGCCCGATATTATCTAGATGACCCTGGAGCTGGAGCGCCACTGCCCGCTCAATAACCTTCCCTAAAAAGGGAAGGTTAGAGACAGGTCGGTAGCTGGCGAGCGCGTCTACGTCCAACGATGGTTTTTTCAGCAGGGGGCGCACCACAGCCTCTTTTAAGCAAGGCGACAACCTCCCCTGCCGAAGGGACGCATTCACCACCCTCGCCAGCACCGTCCCCAACGTCTCCCCGGAAGCTTTTATTAACCAGGACGGGCATGGATCTAGTTGACAACACGTGGCCCTCACAGACCCCAGGACATCCACCACATCGGCCGGCGTCACTTCCTGAAACTCACCCCATAAAGATGGACCAGACGGACCCTCCGCCCCCCCGCGCTCTTCCCCTACTGCTATCAACCCAGCGTCGAAATCGGCCTGAATCCGAGCAATCTTGTCTGCGAAGTAGATGACAAACTCCTCACAGCGGGCCCGGGACAAGTCCCCATCCAGGCGGAGGGAGGCCGGACTAACCAGCCCCCGCACCACCCGAAACAGCTCCGCTGGACGCGACTTCGCAGACGCTATGAGGACGGCGAGGAATTCCTTCCTCGCCGTCCTCACAGCCTCCACATAGGACCGCAAATGGGCCCTATGGAGAAGACGATCGGAGACAGACCGAGTCCGACGCCAGCGTCGCTCTAGCCTCCTGCCCACACGCTTCATACACCGCAGCCCCTCAGTAAACCAAGGGGTCCTGCGGTGACGAGACCGAGGCAGAAGGCGCCTCGGAGCCACCCTGTCAATGGCCTCCTCCAGCAAGATGTTCCAATGCCGGACCAGCTCATCCACAGAGTGACCGTCCACATCCAGGGTAAGCTCCCTCAGGACCTCCTGGAACCGCTGGGGTTCCATCAGCCTCCGAGGGCGGACCATCCTAACTGGTCCCTTCCCCTTCTGGAGGGGGCGCGCTAAAAGACCGGCCTGAAGGAGGTAATGGTCCGTCCACGACAAGGGCACCGCTGTCACCTCCCCCACAACCGGACCCCCCGCCTCAAGGCCAGAGCCGAAGATCAGGTCGAGGGTATGTCCCCCCACGTGGGTCGGGCAGATCACCTCCTGGGACAAGTTCATAGTTGCCATGGCGGCCATGAACTCCCGCTCCGCCCCAACAAGGCCGGCATCGGCGTGGACGTTGAAGTCCCCCAGAACCAAAGTCCTGGGGGAGCCCAACACCACCTCCGAGGCCAGCTCCGCTAGAGCGGTAAGGGATGCCGCCGGGCATGAAGGGGCCCGGTACACCAGCAGCACCCCTAGCTTGCCCCCAGCCAAATCGATCACCACGTGCAGAGCCTCTACACCCACAATCTCCGGCACTGGATACCTCCTAACAGGCCAGTCTTCCCTAAAAACAATAGCTACGCCTCCTCCCCGGCCGCCCATGCGGGGCTGATGCTGCACGGCATACCCAGCTGGAACCAGATCCGCCAAAGTTGGACCGGCCAGATCATCCAGCCAGGTCTCCGTGATGCATGCGAGGTCCACGGCCCCATCCAAGATTAAATCATGGATAACTGGGGCCTTGTTAACAACGGACCTCTTGAGGTTTCACTTCACCATTTCTCATGTACCTGGGAAGAATCTTGCTACAGCGGATACACTCTCTAGGGCCCCACTTCCACTTGCCCCACTTAAGCAATGTACTCAGGAGGAGCTCTTGATAGAAGGATTTTTGGATTCAGTCCTTGTTTCTCTGCCTATCATGGACAAACTCCTGAGAGAGCTAAAACTGAGGCAGGAAGCAGATGAGACCTTACGCCAAGTCATGCTCCTTTGTACAGAAGGTTGGACACCAAAGGCAAAATCAGATGCTGCAATAGCCCCATATTGGACGGTCTCTGGACACCTCACTTTGAACCAAGGTATGTTAATGAAGGTGTCCAGACTGGTTATCCCTACCGCACTACAACAGGACATCCTTGACAAACTACATGAAGGCCATCAAGGCATCACCAAATGCAGAAGGAGAGCAAAACAGTCTGTGTGGTGGCCAGGACTGAGCAAACAGCTCCAACAGAGAGTTACAAGATGTGATACCTGTTCCAGCATGAGGAAAAACCCACCAGAGCCTTTAATGCCATCTGCCCTGCCAAGTCGACCTAGGCAGAAAGTTGGGACCAACCTTTTCTACTTGGCCAACACAGTCTACCTTCTCATGATCGACTACTTTTCAAAATGTATTGAAGTAGCAGAGCTGCCCAGCACAACATCTGGAGCAGTCATCAATAAAATGAAGCCAGTTTTTGCTCGTTTTGGAGTCCAGGAGCAGATAATCTCAGATAATGGGCCCCGGTTTTCCTCTGACCTTTTTAGGAAGTTCGCAAAGGACTATGGCTTTCAACATGTTACCTCCAGCTCACTGTTCCCCCAGAGCAATGGGGAAGCAGAACGTGCAGTTCAGTCCTTAAAGCACTTGCTTTCCAAGTCATCAGATCCTTACAGTGCTCTCCTACCATACCGTTCAACACCGTTGGCTAATGGTTCAGCCCAGCAGAGCTGCTACTGGGACAGAAGTTACACTCAATTGTCCCAATTTTTCCTTCCCAGTTAATTCCTTGTTGACCCGATTTCAATAGCTTACAAGAACTAGATAGTAGATATAGAGCCCGCCAGAAGCAAATCTTTGACAAGAGCCATAGAGCCAAACTCTTAAGACCACTTAAACCAGGAGATCCTGTTTGGGTAAAAGACTCACATGTGAAAGGGGTGACACAAGGATATGCGGAGACTCCGAGAGCCTATTGGTTACAGTGCCAGAAGGAACTATCCAATGCAATAGGGCACGCCTAGTGGAGGCAGGGGAATCACCAACTTCCTCACAAACACGCTTGGCAGCACAGCCTAAAAATGATACAACCCAAGAGATGCCTTTAGTTGATGCTCCAGGTCCTTCATCCATGCGGAAATATCCAGATAGAGAAAGATGACCACCTACATCCCTGAGAGACTATATAACAACTGGAAGCCTGCAAAAGGAAAAGGGTTAGGAGCTGAATGTCAACAGGGCAGAATAATCCTTGACATGAAGCTGAAGGCTCAGGTGGTCTACCCTGGCCTTCACAGGATACAGAGTTAAGTACAAGTGTTTAATTGGTTGGTTGTTATGTTTTTTGGGGTTATTCTCCTTCAGAAAGGGGGATAGGGCCACTAGGTGACGCTAGGACTGGGGAAGAGAGAATAAAGCAGTTTACTTTTACCTCATCATGGAATCCAGACTTTCTGTTAACTCCACAGAAGCCAAGTGACCACAGCTGCCTGTAGCAAAGCAGTTTACCAGGAGAACTTTTTACACACACACAATTTTTGGGAGACATCCAGATGTTACAGGATCCAAACTTGTAAAACCACAGAGATCAAGGACTGCTTAAATCTGTGAGACTATGCAGAAGTTCAAAGAGCCAGATTTTTAAGATCTGGGTGAGTGATTTAGACACACAGAAAGTTCAGGATGTAACAGCAAACTTCCAGGAGAAATGTGTGTGTAAAGGCGCCCATAGGGTAAAAATAGATGTGCAGGCTGCATGGCAGCTGCTCAGCCTGGCCCAGAAAATGCAGCGGATATGGCCCAGGTTGGGGCACCAAACAAACATGTCCATGGCTGGAGGGCCGTCCCTCCACCCGCACAGCCTGGGTAGGGTGGGGAGCTAAACAAATCTACAAGCGGCTGGCCCTGACCTGTTCCCAGTGCCCTGCCATAACCAACAGCCAAGGTATTTGGCCATGGTGGCCCCTGCCCTGAGGGGGCTAGGGAGGAGATGACCGCCTGTGCTAGCCCATGTTGACTTGTGTGGATGGCCCTCAACCTGGACTGTGTCCTCTGAGATTTTCCAAAGACACAGTTCGAGCTAGCTGCCTACCTACCCAAGGACAGTCCTTGGTTAACATCTGGAGGTGCATAAACAGACGTGTTGGTGGGTACCAGGTGAAAGCCGGTCACTGTCATGTCTATTTTTACCCACAGCTTCAGTGGACAAGATTTGTTTTCCAGTTTACACCAGTTTTAAATTGGTTCAGTCTTATAGATTTTAAATACTACTTGTGTGTGTTCATCTTTTCAAAAAGAGAAAAAAATATACCTTGCTAAATAAAACATACTTTGCTGTCTCATGCTTGATATTTTGTTCTCTTCTCTTCAGATTACATCTGACTGAGAGAATTTCCATGTCCCATCATGGACTTATTAGCATTGCTTGTGAAAATAAAATGAAGAAGGTATTCAGTTTTCCAGTGAAGTGGAAGAGTGGGCAGCTGCATTTTTAAAAACTTGAGAAGAGGCAGAAGGTGGTATGTGATTGTGTTTTCAAGGCAAGAACACTCTTTTTAAGAATACAGAACAAAAAGTCAAAAACAAAGCCCAAAAGAATGAATGATTTGTTGAGTCGCTAGTTCTTTCATCCTATTCGTGTTAAGTTGACCACTAATGGAACAGACAAGTCACAAGTGTTTACTAGAACAAGAAGATTACAGACTGTTTTTGACATGTACAAAAAGATGACAATAACTTTCAGAAGCATTTAAAACTAGAAATGAGAATAAACTGGCTATTTCTTCCTTTCACAAAAACATTAGACATTTATATAGATAATCAGAGCATCTACAGTTAAATTAAGATTAAGAAATAGAGACTTAAAATACTCATGTAACTTGAATTCTAGCATCTTCATCTGGTCATTGTCAGAGATGTGATGATCAGCTAGGGCACTGATCTGTTCCATTTTGTTAAATCCTATTTTTCTTCTCTGCATTTTCTGTTTGCAGATAGTTTTAGAGCGTTTCTGCCAGACTATTAATATTACATTAGTACCAATAAAATAGACGAACTTAATATTACTGGTGGCATGAAACTAAATTATTTTAGTCTGGAAACAATTAAACTGTTATGTCCACTGACAGCAACTCTGAGTTACAGAAGCAAGTTAATTCTTTACCTCTCTCTGTTCACCTGAGTAGGCAGGTGCGGTTCCTCCTGCAGGGCGTTATGGGCGTTGCCCCCCAAAGCCCTGCAGGGGGACCACTGCGGCTTTAGTTTAATAAAAAAACCAAAAAAAACAAAACCGCGCTGCCGTTTCTGACAGCTACAGAAGCCTCTGAGCTGCTGCAGAGGCTGCTGTAGCTGTCACTGAACCTGTTCTCCCTTCGGAGACCCACCCACTCCACTGGGAAGAGGGAGTGGGTCCCCGAAGGGACAAAAAGGTTCAGCAGCTCAGCCGCCCAAATCGTTTTCCTATAGGAAAACGCGATTGGGGCAGCTGAGCTCCTCTGTCCACAGCACGTATGGGACGTGCTGTGGAGGGAGGGGCTGAGCCTTCCATTGCGCTCAATGGGCGCAATGGAAGATCTCGCCAGGGCGGTCAGGCTGACAGCCCTGGCGAGATAGCTTGGTGGGGACTGGGTAGGGAGCAGCGCGCGCGCGTTCCTCCCTGCTCAAAGCCCACGCGCCTTAGTTCCCCGCGCTGCCGCTTCCCTGTGCTGCTGGGGGGGAGCGGCAAGGCTGCAGCATACTCTTCAGCCTTGAAGAGCATGCTGCAGCCTTGCCGCTCCCCCCCAGCAGCACAGGGAAGCGGCAGCGCGGGGAACTAAGGCGCGTGGGCTTTGAGCAGGGAGGAACGCGCGCGCGCTGCTCCCTACCCAGTCCCCACCAAGCTATCTCGCCAGG
>QEPC01014287.1:4209024-4221524 GCA_003113815.1 Sphenodon punctatus
CAATAGGAAAACGCTTTGGGCGGCTGAGCTGCTGAACCTTTTTGTCCCTTCGGGGACCCACTCCCTCTCCCAGTGGAGTGGGTGGGTCCCCGAAGGGAGAACAGGTTCAGTGACAGCTACAGCAGCCTCTGCCGCAGCTCAGAGGCTGCTGTAGCTGTCAGAAATGGCAGCGCGGTTTTTTTGGGGGTTTTTTTTTAAACTAAAGCCGCAGCGGTCCCCCTGCAGGGCTTTGGGGGGCAACGCCCATAACTCCCTGCAGGAGGAGCCGCGCCTGGTTAGAACTAGAAAAAAAACATGAAACAACTGAAATGGGTGAAATTTTATTACTTTAATAATAGCAATAAAGCAGGGAAAGCTCTGGTACAATTGGTAAAAGCACAACAACAAAAAAATACTATTACTAATATTAGGGCAGAAGATGGCTCGGAAGTCCACAGTCAAGAAGACATACAGGAGACCTTCTTGGAGTTCTACAGTAGTCTGTATAAGGCAGCAGAGCCAGATCCTGGGGAAATTAAACAATTTATTAGTGAATTAGAAATGCCCCACCTAAATAGGGCTCAGTTCAGCTTTCTGAATTCCTTAATCACAACACAAGAGGTGTCAGATACAATCAAAAGTATGCAAGCCAATAAGCCCAATGGGCCAGACGGTTTTCCTGAAGAATTTTATAAAACATTCAGCAAAGAGCTAGCCCCACACCTAACTGAGGTATATAACGAAATTTTACAGTCAGGGAAAATGCCCCCCACTTTCTACAACGCACAGATCAAACTGGTGCTCAAACCAGGGAGGCCAGCGAATGTTTGTGGTAGCTACCGTCCAATTTCCCTCCTAAATAATAATTTTAAAATATTCACAAAAATTTTGGCCACTAGAATGGCAGCAATAGCAGGAGAATTTATACACGCTGACCAAGCTGGATTTATACCCCGTAGACAGGGAACTGACAATATCAGAAAAGTGATAAACCTGATACACGCGCAGGAAATAAAGACCATCGCCTCGAACTCCATTATAATTTCTGCTGATGCAGAGAAGGCATTCAATTATGTGCAGCATAAATTCCTCTTTGAAATGCTAAAAAAGGTGGGAATTGGTGGCAATTTTCTAAAATGGGTAATGGCAATATATGCGCATCCCAGAGCACAACTGAAAATCAATGGGAATGTAACAAGATCTTTTGAGATCCAGAGGGGCACGAGACAGGGTTGTCCGCTGTCGCCTCTTTTATTTGACGTGGCAACTGAGGGGCTGGCGGCAGCAATTCGTCAAAATAGGAATATTAAGGGAATGATGGTAGGAAGAAAAGAGTATAAGTTATCCCTATTCGCTGATGACTTAATCTTGTACATTAGAGAACCCTTGGAATCTATACCACACCTCATGCACACTATTGAAAGTTTTGGGAGGGTGTCGGGTTATAAAATTAATAATGATAAGTCACAAGCGCTAATATTTGTGCAATCGGAGGACGACCGGAAGAAAATTAAAGAAGCGAGCCCGTTCCCAGAAAAACCTAATGAGATTAAGTACCTGGGGATAATAATAACGCGGAAGTGTAAGGACCTCTATAAAGCCAACTTCCCCAGAATACTAGAACAGGTCAAAAGGGACTTTGAAAAATGGAAAAAAGTGGAATGCTCCTGGCTCGGGAGAATAAATCTATTCAGGATGGTTGGATTACCTAAATTTATATACACATTTTTGGCCCTCCCAATAAAATTACCAAAATTTTAAACAAGTAGAGGACATGGTTAAGGAACTAATATGGAGGGGAAAGAAATCACGTATTAAAAAGTATACAATGTTCACCGCTAAGGAGAAAGGAGGATTAAACACCCCAGATATAAAATTATACTACAAAGCCGCAATCCTGAGAGCGGTTCAGTATTGGTATCAATGCCCAAAACAACCAGAATGGTGCGAGATAGAAAGAGAAATAATTCAACCAACTTCCTTAGCAGAGCTCCTAGTAGATGAAGGGAAACTGACTGAGACAGGGGCCAGTGAGCACCCGTTTGCTAACCCTTTACTTACAACATGGAAGGGAGTGATGAGAAAGCTAGGCCTACAGGGTAAAGCAACACCATACTCACCAATTAGACGAATAATGATGAGGGAGTCACAGGTAACCCATGCCCTAGTTAATCAATTAGAAAAGAAGGAAGTCAAATTGGCATCACAACTATTTAACAAAGATAAATTTAAAACCCTTGAAGAGATAGAGAAAATAACACAGACAGAAGTGGACGTATTTCTATACCTGCAGTTGAGAAGCGTCTTCACACAACCAGGCCTAAAAGAAGCCTTTGCTAGGGAACCTAAGGGAATAGAAAAGACTCTATTTAGCTTAAGGGGAAGTAAGGGCAAACTCTCTAGGATTTATCAGGACCTGAACACTATAATATACCCCCCCAAGCACCTATACCTACCAAGGTGGGAAAAAGATCTCAATAAGGAATTTACAGAAAAAGAAAAAGAAATTATATGGGGGCATACGTATACCTGTGTGTCAGCCCTAGAAGTCAGAGAGACCCAACTCAAGGCCACAACTAGGTTTTACCTAACCCCAATGCAGCTCAGGCACGGTGGAGATAGGTATGAGAAGGGTTTATGTTGGAAGGGCTGTGGTATGCAGGCGGATCTATTGCATTGTCTCTGGGAATGTGTATATGTAAAGGCCTTTTGGAGTAAAATTTGGAAAATTTTGAACAAAGTAAACAAGGGAGTAGTCCCTTTCAGACCAGAAATAGGGATCCTAGGCTTGTATCCAGACAGTAAAGCATTGAAGACACACCAGGCAGCGCTGAGGACGCTTTGCCTGGCAGCTGTGAACATTATAACAAGACATTGGAAGACGGAGGGTCCTTTACCTGTCCAAGAGTGGATCTCCCGAGAATGGCACCTTTTCATGATGGACAAGATGATGGTGAACCTGCAGGACAAAAAGCTGGAAAAGGAGGAGAAAAATGAAAAAGCGAGAAAGAAGAAAAAAAAATAACTATGAGGCAAAGTGGTTTAACATACTGGAAGCCATTGAAGGAATAGAACTACCGAAGAATGACATTACGCTGTTGTTTGACTGATATATATCAGACAGAAGGGTTGGAGTATCGCCTAACTTGGTAAATTGGAAAAAAATTGAAGTATAAGTTTGATGACAATAAGATGTACAATGCTGTGAAATGTTAATAAAAGAGTTATAATTTGAAAAAAATAAATAAATAAAAAATAATAAAAAAAAGATGACCCAAAAATAATAACATCCCTTAGAGTATCTAACATGGAAGCTTAAGAGCTTCACCTAAAAAGCTTGCAAGGGTTTTGTTCCAGGTTGTTCTTAAATAAATCCATTCCGTAGATGCCGGAGGATCAGAAGCACAGTTGTCCAAAATTCTTTCTTGCTCAGTCAGGGGTACATCAATTAATAGAGGCAAATGGTCACTGAGCAAAACCTTGCCCACCTGGAAGTAATTAGATAGATAAGATAGCTCAGGTGAGACAGCGATATAATCTGCAGAGCTTGTACCTTGGTGAGATATAAAAGTATATTCTCCCTCAAAATCCTTAACGGAGGAACCATTTAAGATATAAATATCATATTTGAATAGAAGATCCGCAAAAATTATACCTGTGTTATTTATCGTCTGATCTTTTGCCTGTCATTTGGAGAGAGGAAGAATATTTTCCCTGCCAGTGAGAGTAGAATAACAGGCCAGAGCTTCATCATTAGGGCCCAATCAGGCATTAAAATCTCCAGCCAGCAATAATTGCATCGCTGAGGGCTTTAATAACAAGTTCCCTATGATGGATTCAAGTTGTGGCCAAAATAATTTGCTAAAAGATTTGGCATTTGATGGCAGAATATAAGCCAGAATAATAGTACAGTGCAGTTTATCTAGCATCACTTCCACACTCAGGGCGATAGGGGGAAAGTTCCTAACCTCAATAACCTCTAACTTCAGCGAGGTTGAAATAAGGCATTCAGTTCCCCCAATTGGACGGCCTCTAGCTATTGATGACTTAACAGGAAGTTCATAGCCCTTGTAACTGGAGAGCACTATCGATTCCATTGCCCAAGTTTCTTGGAAGAGTAAGATGTCATACTGTCGTACAAAGGATATGAATGAGGGGTCAGATAGATGTGACCGTCACCCTGCAACACTCCAGGAAAACAATTTAAGCATCACAGGAGGGGGACAAGCTAATGATGATCAGCTAGCTGTCATTGAGCTACCTGCCCTATCAGAAGAGATTGAAGAAATGGCTGGGGGTTGCAAAGAAGTAAAGCTACATGAATGAACTGCTGGAAAAACTTCAGTAGCGGCCAGTGAACAATCTGTCCTATCTAAAGGCTTAGCACAAACTGGGGGTTGCAATGAAAAGGAACCGCCCAGTTTAATTGCTAAAAGAGCATGTGCATTTGCAGAAGGAACTGATTGAGTCCCAGCAGTGGTATTGGCAACCTGAGCAGAAGATACAGTAGCAGTTGGTAAGGTCTGAGTCAGAGGTAAAGGTTCACACTTAGGACCATCTGACCAAAGTACCTCCCTAAGGGGAGATATTGGGGAAACTACGCAAGAAGCCGATAGTTTTACTTTGTCAGGGGCTTGACCGCCCTTGAGTACAATGAAGGACCTTTTCTTTACTACAGGGGATGCCTTGTAGCCTGAAGGATTGCACAAAGCAATTTCTTTCAATCTTTGATTGATTGGCTTAGGATTGCCCATTAAGGATGCTGTATCCGAACTAGTAACCGCATTGACCAATGGAGATGAAGGTTGGAAGTCCATCAGATCTTGAGCCACTAGGTCTAATTGGTTTTGTGGAGGAGGATCTCTAGTGAGGTCAGAGTTCATCAAACGGCGAGCCGAGGATTGCCTGAAAAGATGGCCTCATTAACAATCACACCCCAAGAGTATAGCAGCAGAGTCTGAAAGTATTCTCTTAACCAAGTTGGTATTTTTAAAGTATACTATCAGATGATGAAAAAACGGCTCATAAGACAATACTTGAAAGGACTTAATTTGCCATAAGGGGATACCAAACTTAAAATATTGCTCAGGTTCTTTTGGATGTTAAATTTGGAGTACCAGCTGGGAAAACAGCCATTGGGGTGAGGAAATTTTTTTAGCGCAATTGCTAATTTATTAAATCTCGTAGAACCAAAGTTATCGGGATTCACCTGTATTGGAAGATTGGCATGCTCATTTGGAGCAACAGTACTATCCTTTGTTTTAATAACCAGATTCTTTTTTGGACCAGAATGGAGATGGGGAGATCTCGGGGTATGATCCTTGGGGCAGGAATAACCAAGCAGGCAGGGATTAATCTTGCCTCGCCTTATATCAGATGCAAATTCAGTGAGTATAGCCAGCTGTTGCTTAAAGGTTTGTTCCTCCCAATATTTGCTGCCTGGCATAGTGCTATCACTTCAGGGGAAACATAGGGCTTCTCCCCACTACTTACTTTTTCTGACAGCTTTTTGCAGCACTTTTTGCTTCTTCCACTTCCATTTTGATGGCTTCTAATTCTGCCTTCACTGTGCACTTTCATGTTGTCATTGGTCTACTTTTTGTCTCTTGCCTTGGGCATACCAGTCCAAGTCCTGTCTTGTTATGTTGATCAGAACTTTCCTGCCTGTGCATCATGGTCATCTCCATTTTTGTACTGTACTTTCTTGTCTAGTTGGTTTCTGTTTCATCTTTTTCCAAAGCTCTTTGTAATTTTCTGGATATCTGATGCTAAATATTTTGGTTAAGTAGCAGGATCTAACAGTTTATATTGTATGGCATATTTTAATACCCAGAGTTTGGTTTGGAGGGCTAGGTCTCTTTCTTCCAATCTGGTATAGCTAGACATGTCTAGATTTCTGGCTTTTAATGTCTTCATCTAGTCTACACCACCTGTTTTGCTTACAGTGCTGCCAAGATATGAAAAATATTGAGCCCTTTTTTCTGTCAGTTATAGAAATTGTTACTGGGGTTTCCTGTTGTGTATTCTTGTGTTTTTAGTTTGGTTGATTTTGATTTTCAGTCCTGCTAACTGTGCATAAACTGAACAATTAATACTATGCTATATAATAAAAATAATTACAGCAGGTGATGTTATAAGTAATTAAACTTTTCAAAAATAGTTTTCTTGCAAGTTTAGAAAAGGATTGGTCCTGGATTCCCTCCCCCCCTCAGCCAAGATAGCCCCATGCAAGTTAATACCCGGAAGTCTTCAGAGGTTAGGATGTCTGCCGGGAAGGGGATGCCTTCCCTGGTTGCTATGGAGGGTGCCCAGGGAGCAAGTAATTTCAATACTATAGGTAGTACGGTGGCCCTTAGGGATAATTCTGGGCCAGCAGCCTTACAATCTGCCCTCCAGACCCAGGGGAAGGGTTTCTAGGATATGGATGGGACTGATAATTTGGCGTTTGCCCTCCCGCTTGTCTTGGGGGTGAGAACTGCCGTTGGGGAATACCCATTAGAAATAGGAACTGAGGTTATATGCCATGATTTGGATACCTCCCAGAGTTTATTTATTGATGGGGATAAAGAGCCCGGCTTTGTCTTGGTTGCTAACCCTGGAACAGGTATTCCAGAAGAGACTAGCCGGGAATGGACGAGGTTTTGAGAGCTGGGCGACTGGGAGCTTGGCGAGGTACCTATCCCTAATTTTGGCAACTTGCCCCATTGGCCAGTCAATCAGGCGTTAGAGGGCAAATGGAATGTTACAGCTTTAGAAGTTCAGGAGGGTAACGGGTAAGGTGGGGGAGCAGTCTGTGGAGGATAGGATGGGCTGTATCCCCTCCCCAGTGTTGGAAACAGGGAGGGTGGTACCATCTGGAGGGGGTGGGGAGGAAAACAAAGTCTTAGAGATTAAAACTAAGATTGATTGACTTGCTAGGGGTGAGGTAATACCATCTTTGAATGTGGTATCCTGGAACATGGCGGGTTGGAACGCTAGATTGCAGGACCCAGCTTGTCTCCCTTTTAAAAAGAATTTTAATTTAATATTAATTCAAGAAACGTGGTGTGTTAATTCACCTGTTTGCCCGGGGTATAAAGTATATTGGAGCAAGGCTGTTAAAACGGCCTCAAGGGGTAGGCCAGGTGGGGGGACAGCCTGCCTGCTCGACTCCTCATTGGAGGCCATGGCCTTGCCTCTTCCATTGGATTTTTCCAATGTTAGTGGGTGCCTCTTAAAGTTCCCAAAGTGGACATTGTTGGTTATTACGATATATGTTCCACCTAATAACTCCACTGGGTATGAAGGGGACATCTGGTTGGGCCTTTTAGATTTATTGCTAAGGACTCAAAGGTTGTATCCCAAGGCTGCCTTTCTTGTGACGGCGGACTTTAATGCCCGTATGGGCTCTTGTGACCAGGATATTGCTCAGAGGGGATTTTTGAATTGAAGAAGACGCCTCCCCCTTGCTCCAATGCTGTGGGAAGGACGGACTCCTTAATTCAAATGGCTGTGAGTTGGCTAAGCTCCTGCGTGATTTAGATTTAGATTTGTTGAATGGTCAAGGTTGGAAGGACTACCCAGGCAATTTTACATTTTTTTCTAGTAGGGGATGTAGTACAATCGACTATGTGGCTGTTTTGGCCGATGTTATCCCGTTGGTTAGGGATTTTGAGGTAGGGGGGTGGCAGGGTAGTGATCACCTATCACTCCTCTTTTCCTTTGGGGGCTTCAATACTTCTCTTATAGAGATGGCTACGGGCTTTAGAGCTGTGGCAGTGGACATCTTTGATGCCCAGGGAACCATTAGGAGACCATGGAATAGGGCTCTGGAATGGAACTATTGTTAGCATTGAAATCCCCAGACAGAATGCACCATGCTATGAATTTGGTGGGAGTGGATTCCCCTGGAAAATGTTTGCTTCTTTATCAGCACTTGATGGATTGGCTTTTCCTCTTTTTGTTTTCTAGGCAGAGTGTGGTGTCTCCTGTTAGGGAAGGCCAACCCCAGTCCCAGAGGTTTGATAAAGACAGTAGGGTGGCTAGGTCGAGGGTAAGGTGTTTATATATGTTATTTAGAACTTGTAACGGTGTAGAATGGTGGTCTGAACTGGCAAAGGCAAGATGTGACTACAAGAGTTTGATAAGTGCCCTCCGCCGTATAAGCGGTGGTGGGGCGTTTGCCGCGCCCCCCCTCCCCCATCCCGAAATGAGCAGGGCAATCAATACAGGCGCTGCAACGCCTGAAATGAAACTTAGAGCCACTGGCGCAGTCAGCGAGGGTTGCCGGGGCAACCCTCCCAACAGCGCGAAAACAGATCCAGTCCTAATTGGCTGCTGGAGGCACGTGAGGTGGCCAGCAGCATTGTTCAGCATTCCCTGCTCAGTCCAGGACGAGCGGGGAACAGAGCAGCAGCCTCGCGCCCCCACAGCGAGCCCAGTGAGGACAGCGAGGCACCCAGGAAGAGGCGGGGAGCACCATGGGGCGAACCAAAAAGCATCCCCCAAAGCCCCCAAGGCTGGACAGGCAAGTCAGGCTGGGATAGGTGAACACAGTCTTGTCTAAACAAATTTGAATCCCTATGAGTAATCCCATTGTGCCTAATTGTCTCCCCTTCGATCCCGCCCAGCCACTTCCTAATCTCCCTATTAATTGTCTTCCTTGTTTTGTCAATTTTCTTAGCTGGTACCCCTTCACCCCAACTAACCCTTTCCACTAACTCAGTCCAAATTAACTTAACTTCTGGGAATAACCGCTTAACCTCCCATAAATCCCTTTTTTGGTTTTTTGCTAATTGCACCCCTTTTAGTCCTGGCAAATCATTTTCCCCGAGGTGTATCACCAAGATGTCAGGTTGCTGGCCTGTGCCTGTTGTGTGAGCTCCGGGAGCAACTGGTGCCACCTCATCCCACTGCTTCCTAGCCAGTAAATTTTTGCCATGTCTGCCAGCCCCAGTTGGGTTCCCCACTTAGAATTCTTTGCTGCTTTGGCAGTCCACCGGACCAAGCTATGGCTGCAGATCCATATCTTCACCCTCTTCTGTCTGGCGTACTCTGCCAATGGAACATAAACAACTTAGTTAACATGTGTTCGGCCTAGGGTCCAGGCGCACATACGTGCGATAGGCATGTGACCGCCAACGGCCAATGGCTTGAATGTCTCTGCGAGGCATGCCCATTTGAGCAGCGAACGTGGATACCCCTATCCTAAAAGAATGGGAACCATAATCCATATGCGGGAGCTGAAGTCTTGCCAGTGCAGCACGTAACACCGCTGTGAACTGGCACCTAGTGGCTGGTACCCCGTTGGAATGGCAAAAGAATGTTCCCCCCACTGCCGGGCGTCCTTTTAAGGATTCTTGCACTGCCAAAACTGGGCATAAGCTGGCATCCCCGGACCTAGCTAACTTGACTATATGTCCCCTTCCCCGCTGGCCCATTTTTGATTTTTTTTATGTGTAGGACAAGTTCCTCCATGCCTATTTCCACATCCTCGGCTACTAATGCTCCACCTGACCTATCTCGCGCTGATTCGGGTAGTAATTAACTTACTCTAAAGGCTCCAAAAAATGCGAGCTTAAACATTGCCCCAAACATATTTACTTCAAAACGATTGTAACATACCTGGTGCAGCACACCAACAATTTTGACTAGCAAGGGGGTGGTGGTGGTAATGGGTAGCCTGCCATCTGTAGTCGCTGGCTGCTCCCTCGCCCATGACTCTAATAGTCTGCGGGCAAAGAAGCCCAAATTGGGGGCCGGGTGACCAGCCATTTGGCTCATGAAGCTCAATGCAGATAGCTTGCCCGCAATGGTCCTTGGCGCTAACCCTTCTCTTCTCAAGGACATAGCAAACTGCAACACCTGAGCATTGGAAACACGTAACACGTGGATCGGAAAACCCATGTGGATCCAATCCACGTGGATCGGAAATCCCAGGGTCGATCTCCGCTGAGCCCGGAAACGTTGGAATGCTTGAAACGCTCTGGCATAGGCCGCTCGGGTCTGGACCGCCAAGGAGCCCTGTACCGCGGAGAAGAGCTCTACAATCCAATGCTCCACATGGCCACAGGCTTAGGCTCTGGGATCTGTTTGGCCTGGGGTGCCAGTAAATGGAAACGCTCCATCTGGAATTGAGAGAGAGCATCCGCAATCTCATTCTCGATTCCTGGAACGTGCTTGACGTGAAACACGATGTTGTATTGGAGACAAGTCATTACCAAAACCCGTACCAGCCCCATGATCCTTTGGGAATGTGATGAGAGTGTGTTGATTACGTGTACTACTGCCTGGCTATCGCACCAGAACAGGACCGTTTTATTAGCCAATTGAGGGTGCCACAACTGTACTGCTACAACAATGGGGAACAACTCCAGAAATGTAAGATCCCTTGTGATTCCTGCAGTGATCCATTTGTGGGGCCACCTGGCTGCACACCACTGATGCCTGAAGTATACCCCAAATCCCAGGAAGCCCACTGCATCTGAATGAACTTGCAGCTCAGTTTTGAGCAAAAGCTGGTCCCTCCACATGCTAACTTGGTTGAATTCTCCTAAAAACTTAAGCCAAACCCCCAGGTCCTCCTTCATTTCTTTGGTCACCCTTATGTGGTAATGGGGCGAGGGGTCCCCAGCAAGTTTACTGTATAATCAGGACATGAATGCCTGGCCAGGAGCTATGACCCTGCAGGCAAAGTTAAGACTCCCTATCAGTGACTGAAATTGGCGGACAGTGATCTTAACCGAGGTGATACACTCGTTTAGCTTACTAATCAATGGGGCTGCTCCTCTTTTGCCCCCTTTTTTTCCCTGTGGCATTTGGCCTGAGGTTCGTGATTCCTTCTTGTTGGGCCCTCAGTGATTTCCCCCCCCCCCCGCCATCTCCTCCTACTGGCTGGGCCTCACTCCCACTCCTCGGTGGGTAATGAGATTTACCTGAGGGTTCTACGAGCTAAACTACTGAGCTGTTTGGAATAAGTGTGGGGGACCGGACCCGTCCGTCATACGGCGGTTCCTGAGTGGTGGGGGTCCAGTATCTGTTCTGTTAGGGTAAGGGAATTAAGTGTCATCTCCTTAAGAGATGGGGAGGACACGCTGAACATTATTGCAGGGTACGGCATGCGTGGCGGCGTTTCCCTGGGAAGGGGGTGCCCTAGAGCAGTGGTATGGCATTGTATGGCCCCCCACCGTTAGGCCCCCCATTCCTTACTCAAGTCTGAATGGGCTAAGTCTTCATTGCATGCGTGTGAATGCTGGACGATGGGGAGACGTTTTGTTTGTGGGAAGGTTATCAAGGGTATATTGAGACCTTCCCTGAAATTTGACAGGTTGTATGTTTATAGTAGATACTGGACCCTGAATCGCAATAGGTGATGTCACCCCCTCACCTATTTCAATTTGAAGAATATTGATCAATAAAGGGTGCGGCCATGTTTAATCAACAAAATGTGTCCTGTCTCGTTTCTGGGGTGCAACGGCAATGGTCAATAGAGAGGAATACCATAGGTTGGCATGGGAGGAGTTGAAGAGGGCCTTTAAGGTACCAACTCCCTCCAATTTTGGAAGTTAGTAAGGGGAATAAAATTTGAGCCAAGTGTGAGCAAGTTTGATCTGGGCAAGATGATGGTCACAGAGGAAGTTTGGATGGACCACTTTCAATCCCTGTACTCTGCTCCAGACCCCTTAACTTTTGTCCCAGAGGCATCTGAGGACATTCCACAATGGGATCCAGTGACTACTGAGGAGATATTGGAATTGATAGGCACCCTTAGAGGAGGTAAAGCTCCAGGGAATGATTTCTTGCCGACAGAGTTACTTAAAACTCAGGCCAATTGGTGGGCCCCTGTGTTGGCATCTTTATTCTCGTCAATTAATGCTACAGGCAAAGTTCCCACTGACTGGGGGGAAGCTGTTGTCGTTCCAATATTTGAAAAGGGCCCTCCTGAACTGCCAGGCAACTATAGACCAATTAGTTTATCAGTCATCAACAAACTGTATGCTAAATTCCTATTGGGGAAATTGAAAAGATGGATTGTAAATCACAGCATGATAGCAGAGGAACAGATTGGTTTTAGGGAGAGGTGCTCTACAAGCAATCATTGTTTTGTCCTTGCCCACTTAGTCCAAAAGTATGCAGGCCCTTGGCAGGTGCTTTATGTGGCCTTTATAGACTTCAGAGTGGCCTTCGATCTGATTTCTAGGGATCTTCTCTGGCAGAAGTTGGCTGCTTGTGGAGTAGATAGGTGACTTCTGCTCCTTATTTGAGGTCTATATAGTAATACGTCTATCAGGGTTAGGCTTAATCAACAAGGTACCCTATCTGGTAATATTAAGACCGAGCGGGGTATTAGGCAGGGATGTGTCCTGGCTCCCACCCTGTTTAATATCTATCTTAATGATTTGGTTCAGGTGCTGGCTACCCTTGCTTGCCATCCCCGCCAGCTAGAGGATACTACTATAACATGCCTGCTCTATGCCAACGACACAGTCCTGCTTTCACGGTCACAAGTGGGTCTGAGGTGCTCTCTGGAGGCCTTTGGGAAC
>QEPC01014287.1:4228055-4243852 GCA_003113815.1 Sphenodon punctatus
TATCTATATCTATATCTATATCTATATATGGGATGGGGGGGAATCACAAACACAAGGTTTCAGTTTAAGGTTTAAGTTTCATTTCAGTACAAAACTGAAATGAAACTTAAAGCAATCTAATAATCCTACTCGACGCCTGCTGTTCAGGAACAGTGACTAGCTCAGAAGGTGTTGGGAAGGGGGGAGGCAGATAGTTTCATTTCTTGCAAGCCTCTCCTCCACCCCTGGTGCCTGGAAGTCTGCTCCTCAGTGACTAGTACTACCCCTCCCTGTCACCTTACAGTGAACTTTTTTTTGTCACCCGAACATGATCCGAACTGACCGAACTGTTCCGCCATTTTGCTGTTCGGTATGTTCGTGTTTGTGTTTGTGTTTGTGTTTGGTCATCCGAACAGGTCAAGTTCGGGCCGAACTCCGAACTTCTGAACCGCGTTTGCACATCCCTACCTTTTACAAAGTCCTTTCCTTGGAGCCTTTCTCAGACTTGGGTGTAGCTGGCCAGGCATTATACTCCTGCAACTGATCTTGAACAGAGCCTTTTACTCTGGCTCTGTCAGCAGCAGCAGCACACGTGGCGCACGGGGTGACCGAAGACGGGGGCCCCCAAAACAACCCCCGCGACCCCCGGTCCCACCTTGTAGCCCGCAAGGGCGAGAAGCTCTTTTGGGTTCCCCTCTGGCTGCTCCGGAGGGGACCCAGTTGTTAGGAGATGCCCCGGCCCCGCCGGAGGCTGCAGCACGCCCCCCGCACGTGGTGACGGTGGGGCCGGGAGCTGGAGCCACGCCCCTAGAATCGGGGATTCAGGAGGGGCGGGTCCCGGAGCTACAGGGAACGCCCCTAACAAGAGTGAGGGAACGCTGGGCGGAGGCCCCGCCCCCACCAGGGAAACCAGCTGCAACAATTCCCCCGCCCCCGCAGCGCCGCTCAGAGCGACTGCGGGCACGTACAAGGGCGGGGCTTGGGCCATAAGAACCAGCGCCGCCTGGGGAACGGCGCTGGTGATTGTTTGAAGCTGGCCCCCTTGTGTGGAAACCGAAAGGAAAGTGACTGTGTGCCTGAGCATTGCCCGTGTGTGTGAACCCTCGCTGAGACCCTGCAATTCCTGGAACATGTGACGGTGAGAGTGGAGTTACGTGAGAGAGTGAGTGCCCTGCCTTTCCCTATAGTGGTGCCCTAAGCTTCGGAGGTGAGTGTCCGCTTCCTGCTCCCCTTCCCCCCGTCCTGGGCCCCTGCACCCCCCGGGGTGAATCCCCCACGCTCCCAACCTCGTGAGTGTGTTGAGTGTGCGAGCGCGTGTGGGGCAGCCGTGGGTCCGTGGTCAGCAGCACCCTATGATGATAGGGGCCTGACTTCCAATTGTGCTTGCACAAGGAAGGGCCCACACACTATCCTGACAGGCATTCGTCTCCGATCGCTCCTTGCTCTGACCTCGCACTCCCGTGGCAGGGTGAACGTGTGTACGCCTGAGTCCCCTACCCGGGTAACAGGCTCTCTACAAACCTATACTGAGGTTCTCCCTAGCTGCTCTCAAGCAGTCCTCCTTAGATCTCTCTCTCTGGGCTGAGGAAGAACTCTCCCTTGGTTCCTGCCTCCTTCACAGACTTCCTTGACTGAGCCTTGATTAGGCTTTTAACTTTGGGCTGGTTCAACCACACCCAGCCTCAGTTGGCCCCATTTGACCCTCTTATTAGCCCTGGAGATGCACCTCCATAAAGGGCCAGTCGCTTGCAGACACTCTGCTCTGGTATAGTAGCATTCACTCAGGAGTTCTGAAAGAACTCCAATATGAAATTACAGAAATACTATTGGTAATATGTAACCTATCACAAAAACTTGCCTTTACCTCAGGACTGAAAGGTAGCAAATGTAATGCTAATTCATAAAAAGGGCTTGAGAGGTGACCCTGGAAACTACAGAAGAGTGATCTTGACATCCATACCAGTCAAATTGGTGGAAATTATTGTAAAGATTAAGAATAAAATTGTTAGGCTTATTACAAACACAGCATAATAGGGGACGAGTCAACATGATTTTGCAAAGGGAAATCATGCTTCATTAATTTATTGGAATTTTTGAGGGTGTCAGCTAACATGATGTGTATAAGGGCCATCCAGTTGATATAGTGTATCTGGATTTACAGGACCAATTAGTAGTGGCTTCAAGGCGGGCATGGGGCATGTCCCTCAGATGGGCATAGAAGAGACATAACTGGGACTTTGGGGATAGCATCCCAGCAATCAGGAGACTCAGGCCGCTTTCATACATGGCCCTCCTGCGCATATTTGGATTTTTTGGGGGGGGGAAATGCGTAGCCTGAATATGCATGAGGATCAGCTGGTGAAAAAGCCCCCCCCCCCACGACTTTGCTAGCAAAGCCATGCGGGATGCAGAGCAGGAAATCGACCTCTGCATTCTGAGTGGATTTGCCTTTCGCACTGGCCGATCCCTGCGCATATTTGGACTGCACATTTCCCCCTTCATCCCAAATATGCACGGGGGGGGGGGGGCATGTATGAAAGTGGCCATAGTTTACACATCCAGGCTGGCCAGTTATCACAATCGCATCCTGCAGCACTGTGACAGAGGACAGAAGATAAACTCTATTGACTCTTTCCTAAACAGATGCTTCTGATTTCCCATGACAACTGGAGGAAAGATGTTGGGATTGTCCCAGCACAGAATGAGGATATTTGGTTGACGTTTCTACTGGCCAATTGGCATCACAAACCGATCTTATACCACAGTGACACGTAAGAGAATCCCTGGCATAGGCTCGTTCTCTGCATATGCTGTGCAGACATATAAAATTGGGACCCTTTATCATATTTTTCTGATATTTGACAGAGATTATTGTGAAAGTGTGATATACAGCCCTGCAAAATTCCATGTACACTGGTTGAACTACAAAGATGTTACAGTCAGACATACGTTTGTAAGTTAATTGCTTATACCACCAGGACCCTTTCTCCAATCCTTCTGAAAGGTGGCAGAGATAGTAAATATGGGAAGGGGTATAAACATGCCAAGTTTCATATACATTAAATGTGAGGCAAAGAAGTTACAGCTAAGAATGTGTATGAAGATTTTTGCAAAATAATATAATTCAACTGCTTATACAATTGGATTTCTTTATCCAATCTTTTTGGAAGTTGGTACACTTAATGCCTTCCATTGGAGTTACAATCCCACAATGTTTCAGACAAATATAATTAAAAATAAAAAGGTTACAGCCACAAATGTATATTCCATTGAAACTAATGGAAAACAAAAACAAAAATGAAAATTTGATATTTATGAAAACGAAAATGACAGATTTAAATAACTAAAATGAAAAATGACATGGGCCCCTGGTGCACACTTCTAGATCTCGCCATTATGACCTGTTGTGAACTTCAATGAAGTGTCCGATGTTGCCACTGTCAGAGACAGGATGTTGGGCTCAATGGGTTGGATAGACCATTGGTCTGACACAATATGGCATTTCTTACAAGTTGGGTTTTACATTTTTTTACATTGGCTTCTGTGTATAGTTAAAGTAAAATTAAAATGTATAAATATAACCACCGTCTGGATTCCTGAGCCTTAGATGAGCTAACAAACCATAGGCATGGAACACCTTTTTAAAAGGGTAAGCTACTAGAGGCAGCAGATGTGCTGAGGTCTGTTTGGGCCATGACTTGTGAATTAGATCCATGCCCATCCTGGTGAAGGCCACCAGGGAGATGCTGGGGCCGGTGCTGGTGGAGTGATTAGTGCCTCCCTTCTGGAGAAGGAGGGTACTGGAGGCTGTGTTCTGGTCTCTCCTCAAGAAACCATTGCTTGCCTTTGGTGCCCCAGTAGGTTACTGGCCTGTCTCTAATCTTCCCTTTTTAGGGAAGGTTACTTATTGAATGGGTGGTGGCCCATCAGCTGTAGATGTATTTGGATAGTTGGGATTTTGTCCGGGTTATGGCACGGAGACAGTGCTTGTGACTTTGATTGACAACCTCCTAGTGGAACTGGATAGGGGTCATATGACCCTGCTGGTTCTACTAGATTTATCAGTGGCTTTTGATACCATGAACCATTGGTGACTCACCTGTGGAACCTGGCCAGGGTTGATGGAACTGTCTTGCTGTGATTCCATTCTTATCTCCCGGATAGATCTCAGTGGGTGGTACTAGGGGGATTGTATGTCATGCCATGGGGGTAGGGATGTGCGAACACGGTTCGGAAGTTTGGAGTTCAGACTGAACTCGACTAGTTCGGTCGACTGAACTGAACTTCCGAACCGAACTCGAATTTGACCGAACTGTTCGGTCGAATCTGAACCAGTTCATAAGGCCAAAACCAGCTTAAAACACCGGTTTTGAATGTACGAACTCAGTTCGGAAGTTCGGAATTTGACCGAACTCGACTAGTTTGGTCAACCGAACCGAACTTCCAAACTGAACTCGATTTTTGAACCGAACCAAATTTCCAAACTCGGTTCTGTTCGCACATCCCTGGGGTCTCCTGTGTGGGGTTCTTCAGGGTTCTTCAGGGTTCTTCAGGGTTCCATTCTGTCCCCAATTTTGTTCAATGTATACATGCAGCCACTAGGGGAGGTTGTGTGTAGCTGGGGAGGGGTTGTTGTCATCAATATGCTGACGATACTCAGCTGTATCTTTCCTTTTTAACTGACCCAGGCTGTGCTGTCTTGTTGCTATCTTGATGTCTGGATGCTGTGGGGATTGGATGAGGTCTAGCTGATAAAAGCTCAATCCGAACAAGACAGAGGTGATGCTGGTGAGCGGGGTCGGGGATCTGGAAGGGTGGGTTGCTTCTGTTGGGGGCGTCTGCCCTCCATTGGTTCCATCTGTGCAGAGCCTGGGGGTGCTCTTGGAATTGCAGCTACGTCTGGACTCTCAGGTGCTGGCTGTGGCCAGGAGCACTTTTTGCCAATTACATCTGGTGAGGAGGCTCCATCCATGTGTCTTGGACTCTGATCTTGCCACTGTCATCCATGCATTTGTCACCTTGAGGCTGGACTGTTGTAACACGCTCTACGTGAGGTTGCCCATGGCGATGGTTAGGAAGCTGCAGCAGGCACAAGATGCAGTGGCTTGCCTGGTAACTGGGATGGGTTGCAGGGAGCACATTCAACCAGTGCTCCGAGCATTGCACTGACTGCCTATTGTCTTCTGGGCACAAATCAAGGTGCTGATTTTGACCTTTATAAGCCCTATATGGCATGGGTTCGGCTTACCTGAGGGATCGCCTCACCGGCTGGACCCCTGAGCCACCCTTGCGGACATCCAGGAGCACTCTCCTGGAAGTTCCACAGTATCAGCGGGTCCAGACCAACAGGCGGGCATTCTGTGCCCTTGCTGTAGAATGCCCTCCCGGTGGAGATTTGCCTCGCCTGGATCTCCTTACTTTCCATCAAAACTGTAAAACCTGGCTCTTCCGTCAGGTGTTTGGTGGGATGAGGGGAGGGTGGCATGGGATAGTGGATGGGTATTGTTTTTATGCAGACCAGGGTGTGATATGCTATTTTTTATGGGTTTTATGTATTTTTAGATCTATATTTTTGATGTTTGATTGTTTTATTGCTTTGCTTATATGTTGTTGTTAGCTGCCCCGAGTCGCCATTGGTGTAAGGGGCGGGGTACAAATGCAAGGAATAAATAAAATAAATAAATAAATAAATAAATAGAAATAACAATGAACTCATTAAATTCTAAGGGGTAAATTCTGGTATCCTAACTCGGCTTGAGTAGTATTTTACTTCTTGAATAGTGCCATTACTCCTGAGAATTTAAGTAGTAACGTACTACTTAAGCTATGTAATGGTACCAGAAAACTGGCATTTTGCAGAAACTGGTTTATCCATCTGTAGCTGGAAAAAGATACCTCTCCTTGCACACAGGATTTTAATATGAGATATGTAATGAACACACAGAGAAAGCTGTAATGTAGCCATAGTAAATACTGGTGAAGTAGTGAGATAAAATTAATGAGCCTGTTAAGTATTGCAGAAAAGAAATAGACTTGTGCTGATGATTTAAGTTACATAAGAAGGATTTGACTGCCCTTTCGTTAATTGCTATTCACAGCAACCCAAGGAATTTTTCGCAGAATTTGTCAGGCAACGTTTTACATCATACTAATTCAAATTAAATTGGTGTTATAGTTCAAGAAAAATAAACACTGGAAGCTTGAAATGATCACTTGTATGTGTGCTAATGTTAAACATATACTTATGTACTTAAAGAGCACAATGTTACTTCCCTGCCCTCATGAACCTGTAATATTCTTGGCTATTGAAGTTATGGTTTTGAAGAACTCTCTGTTTTGTTGCTTCAAATTTGGTACCTGGAGAGAGAGTGAGCTTAAGACCTCTCTGTTCTTTTCAATTTAGGCTGCATAGACTTCACAGCTAGAGAAACTAACGCATGGTGCCCATACTCTCCCCACAATACTTACTATATATCTCAAGAACACTACGCTATTGGTGGTATGTTGGTATTGGGGTAAAAATTGCTTCTCTTCTCACAAGGTAGAGCTCAGTGGCACTTTTATTTATTTATTTAATCAATCAATTAATATACACTCTATATACACTGACTTTCATTATTTTTTGTTGGTGCCTACTTGGGTAGGTATTACATCAGTATCACTTAGCTACTTACTTATTTTTACCCCAGCCTTCTCCATAGACTCAGGGTGGCTTACAATATGAAAAATATAAAGCACAAATACAATAAAACACAAAAAAATCTTAAAATCCAAACATCACCTCAACCACCAACTTATCCCATCCTTTATCTCCACCTACCGCCTATCAGTCCTTATCCCCAAACCCACCCAGCCCTATTCCTGGTTGCCAAATGCCTTGCCAAGCAAAAAAGACTTGCATCTCCTCCGGAAGACAAACAGGCTCTGGCTTAGGTGGACCTCTAAGGGGAGGGAGTTCCATAACTGTGGGGAAGCAACTGAGAACGCCCCCCTGCACACTCTTGTTGTAATAACTTCAAAGGCGTTTGGCACTCACAAGAGGGCACCCTCGGCCAACCTCAGAGGCCATGATGGGACATAGGGGAAGGCGATCTTTCCGAAACCTGGGGCCCAAGCCATTTAGGGCCTCATAGGTTAAAACCAGCACCTTGAATTGTGTCCGGAAAGCTATTGACAGCCAGCACAGACTCTGTAGCACCGGTGTAATGTGCTCCCAGTGACCCATCCCGACAGAAGGTGAGCCACCGTGTTCTGCACCAACTGAAGGTTCCAAACAGTCTTTAAGAGCAGCCCCATGTAGAGCGTGTTGCAGTAGTCTAGCCTTGAGGTTACGAAGGCATGGATGATGGTGGCCAGATCAGAATCTTATAGAAAAGGTCACAGCCTTCTCACCAGATGAAATTGTTAAAAAGCACTCCTAGCCACCGCCACAACCTGACAATGCAGGTGCAGCAGTGGATTCAGCAGCACCCAAGGCTGGAAACCTGGGAGAACAAGGGAGGCTGTGCCCTGTCAATGACAGGGATTCTCACTGATAGTTGGGTGTCTCCTCACACATCTGGGCAAAGCACACCCTGGAGCCAGGGAGTCTGGTTCAGTAGTTTCTCTTTTGTCTGGAGGGAGGGACCCGTCTGAATTCAGCATTTGGGATGTGGTCAAAACTCATTCAACAGGTTTTACACCTGGGTGGAGAGAACTGTTGGGAAGCTGAAGCAGGGTCAGCTGATGTGAGGCAGTTGGGGTCAGATACTTGAAGAGAAAGCTGGTGTGCAGCCTGGGGGAGCTGTATCAGCCCTGGAATGGACTCTTTGCTGGGTGAGCTGAGAATGCCAGGGAGAAGAACTTGGAGCCACACACCCAGAGACTGAGAACTTTAAACTTCATTGTATGACCTGCCTTGTGTTTCTCTATCTATAGAACTGTCCTCTGGCATTCCCTTCCCAGCTACTCAAGAGTGATCCCGTGCACCCTAGCCAGGTACAGTAGCCATTAACCCTCCAATGGTCAATGATATCAAAGGCTGCTGAAAGATCTAAGAAAATCAGCAGGGTACAAGTCCCCCTGTCAATTTCCAAGCTGAGATTGTCAACCAAGGCCACAAGCACAGTCTAGTGCCATGCCTGGAACAAAAACTTGACTGACTTGGGTCCAGGAAACAGATAGCATCGAGATGTACCTGGAACTGCAGGGCAACCACCCGCTCAGTAACCTTTCCTAAAAAGGGGAAGTTAGAGATAGGGCAATAACTGGTAGGGGAATCACCATCAAGAGATGGTTTCTTGAGCAGAGGACGGACAACCACAGTCTTGAGGCTGTCAGGCACCCTGCCCTCCCTAAGGAAGACATTAAGAGCCCCAACCAGCAACACCCCCAGTGTCTCCCGGCTGGTTTTCAACAGCTAATATGGGCACAGATCTTATTCACAGCTGGTTGCCCACACCCCTCCAAGCGCATCCTTCTCATTGGAGGGCAAGATTAATTGAAGCTGATCCTAGAATACCAGACAAGAGACAGTGACTCCTCAATCCCACGCTGACTTGGCACTCAAACTAGCAGCACCCAAGTCGAACTGAATACAAGCAACTTTGTCTGCAAAGTAGATGGCAAGCTCATCACGGTGGGCAATCAGCAACTCCAACTCCAGGTGGAGACAGCCAGGATGTAATAAGCTATTCAACATATAGAAAAGCTCCTCTGGATGGCACTTTGTAGACTCTATGGCAGCTGCGAAGAAAACCTTCTTCGCTCCCACCACAGCCACAGCATAGTCCTTCAAAAACAGTCTCTGCCACCTGCACTCTGACTGCCTACACTCTCGCTTTAGCAGCCTCAGGTCCTCTGTATACCAGGGAGACCTGTGCTGCTGCTGTGGAGGAAGTGGACACCTGGGTGCCACTGTGTCACTAGCCCAGGTTAAAATGTCATACCACAGATCAACCAAGGCATCAATTGAGAGCTGTTGAGGTCAGTGAGTAAATCCCCCAGTTTTCTGGAATCCTATTGAATCCATTGATCTCTGGGGGTGGACCATCCGAATCGGACAACACAAGTTTATTTAACAATAAGCACGTTGCACATGTTGAATTTGGTGATGTTGTCATGATCAGCAACCTGATAGTCTCTTTCCTACCCCCATCTGTTTGTTTTGTCAGTCACATGAAGTGCAATGCGACTGACTTTAGGCCACCCAGATCTCCCTCTGTAATAGCAGCAGCATGAAGAAGTAAATCTGTTCACAAATGTTTAATTATAATTTTATCTGGCAACTCTTTTCCTACATAAATCTATGCATGGGCTGCATTTGTTACTGTCTCTCAGATGAACACAGACTGGAAGCAGAGTAGTGCACGTATCTAGTCTTAACTTGTGTTGTCTTTACCCCTGACTAGGTAAGGTCATTGCTGCCAATGGGGAAAACACAGTGAACACAGGTTCCTGTGACTTTTTGCAGCTAACTTGTGCTGAATTAATACAGCAAGTTTAACTGTGAACTTCATGTTTATAGCCAAAATGAATGGCTAGTATTATGTCTGGTAATATCCAGTGAAGCTAAGGCAAAACTCTCATGTATTTCAAAGGAACCAGGATCCAGTAAATACTGGATGAAATTACTGTATATAAAATATCACTATTGAGTGGCATACAAAAGTGTATTAAGTACTATGGAAAAGAAATTGAAAGCTGTGGTGTCAGTCCAATAATGCTTACCATCTAAATTTTAGATGTGACAAATTGGCTGCCAAGTGAGGGTAAGGACAAAAGTAGTAGCATTTTAGCTGAACACTTGCTCAGGGCACAATCCCCCCACCCAAAATCAATGGCAAGCCCCCCCTCCCCCCCCTTGACTTTAATGGTGGTAGATTTTCAGTTTTGGTATGTGCAATTTTTGGTGTTTCTGTTAGGCCAAAAACTATGTATTTAAATGACCATCAATGTCTATTAACCAAGATAGTCAGGGAATACGTCATGCTCAGGGTATCCATAGATCTCTGACTGCCAGAGTGAAGAATTATTATTATTATTATTTTATTTGTTAGCATTTATATAGTTCCAGCAATGTACCTGGCACTTTACAAAGTAATTAAATAGATACGGTCCCTGCCCTAGGGCGTACAATCTTGGGGGGAGGGGGAACGGATGGACAAAGGAAAGATGGAAGGGGAACAGAGGGAGAGACAAGGAGTGTAACATTCAGGAGGATGTGAGGTCCCAGGTGCGTGCGCTTGGCTTGGATACATCGAGAATGATGGCTAGTTGGTCCATGTGGTAAGGATACAAGTACACAGACCTCAGGTTTACTGGATGGAGAAGGTATCAGCAGGAGTTAGGTGAGGGGCGCGAGGAGTTGGGGAGGGCAGAGCGGATGAGGTGGGTCTTGAGGAGGGATTTGAAGGTACGAAGGGAGAGGGCGAGGCGGATGTGGCTCATGTTATAATTGTTCCATGGTTTCCTCCAAAGTGTCTGGAATTGACTGGTGTCTGAGACAGGAAACTACGCATTGTTGTTGTTGTTGTTGTTGTCTTATTAAGCATTTATATAGTGCAAGCAATGTACCTGGCACTTTACAATTGTAAGAAAGAGACACTGTCCCTGCCCCAGTTGGCTTACAATCTAAGAGAGACAAGGTAGGGTGGGGGGGAACAGAGGAAGGGACAAGGATACATATATGAACTCGTGAGGTCTCAGGTGCACGTGTTTGGCTTAGTTACAAATGTGTATTTACTCGTTTAATGTTACACAAGATATGATGATTCAGGATAAGTCAGCAAGGGGGCAAAGGGAATGAGGAGCCGGGGAAAGCTTGACAGAAGAGGTGGGTTTTGAGTGGGGATTAAGCCAAGTGAATATGTTCAGGGAGGGAGTTTCAGGCATGGGGGAGGGGGAGCCAGGGAAAAGGGGTGGATTTCTTTTGAGGAGCAGGGGAGCCATGAGCAGGCAAGGGTGGTAATGGAAGAGTGGAGCTCCCAGACAGGAGTGTAGAGGGAACTGAGTGCTAAGAGATAGGGGGGAGCAAGGCCACGAAGAGCCTTTTAGGTAAAAACCAGGAGTTTGTGCAGAATGTGTTCAGGAAGAAGGAACCAGTGGAGAGAGGAGAAGAAGGGCTGTACATGGTCAAAGAGGCAGGCAAGGTGGGTTTATTTATTTATTTTATTTAATAAATTTATATCCCACCCCTCCTGTCATGCAGCCCGGGGCGGCTTACAACAATAAAATACAATAAAAACAATTTAAAACACTCAATACAATATAAAAGTATTTAAAACCTTGACAGCAGAGTTATGAACAGAAATGAGAGGAGCAAGGTGAGAGTGGGGAAGGCCAGTGAGAAGGAGGTTGCAGTAGTCGAGGCCAGAGATCACCAAGGCATGGACAAAGGTTTTAGCAGAGAAAACAGTGAGGAAAGGACGGATCTTAGCAATGTTTTGCAGAGAAAAGGGACAGGATTTGGCAAGAGTATCAATCTGAGGTTTAAAGGAGAGGGAGGAGTCAAAGATGAAGCCTAGGCTACATGCCTGAGGGATTGGCTGGATGTTGACCCCATCAACGAAGACAGAGAAGGAAGAGAAGAGAGGAAGGATGGGGGGCGGGGGGCAGAGGGGAGATGAGTTCGATTTTAGCCATGTTAAGTTTGAGCTGATGAGACATCCAGTCAGAGAGGCAGTTAGTGAGGCAAGACTGGATAGAGGAGGAGAGAGAGGGGGATGGAGAGAGAGAGTTGGGTATCACAGCATACAGATAGTACTGGAAGCCATGCGATTTGATGAGTTTGCCTAGGGACAGAGTGTATGAAGAGAAGAGGGCCAAGGAACGGAGCCTTGGGGAACTGCAACCGAGAGGGGGAAGAGAAGTAGAGGAGGCACCAGCAAGAGACAAGTTGAAGGATCCGTCAGAGAGGCAGGAAGAGAACCAGTTGAGGACTGAGTCATAGAAACCAAGGGAGTGGAGAGAGTCAAGTAAGAGAGAGTGGTCGACAGTGTCAAAAGCAGCAGAGAGATCAAGGAGAACAAGGATGGAGTAGAGGTGACTGGATTTTGCTAAGAGAAGGTTGTTAGTTATTGTAGCAAGAAGAGTCTCAGTAGAGTGGAGGGGGCAGAAGCCAGATTGGAGCGGGTCAAGGGAGGAGTTGGTGGAGAGGAAGTCAAAGCAATGGGTGTGCACAGCATGTTTCAGGAGCTTTGAGCCAAAAGGGAGGAGAGAGATGGGACAGTAATTAGAGGGATTGGATAGATCAAGGGTAGGCTTCTTAAGGGAGGATAGTAGAAACAGTGTCATGTTTGAAGGCAGAGGGAAAGGAGCCGGTAGAGAGGGAGAGATTGACTATGTGGAGGAAGGATGGGGAGACAGTGGGTGCGATAGAGGTCAGGAGGTGAGAAGGGATAGGATCAAGGGGGCAAGTGGAAGACTTGAAAGTGGAGACCAGGGAGATGATTTCCTTAAGGGAGCCTAGGGGGAAGGAGGACAGGAGGGAGGGAGGGGGAGGAGAAGGGAGGGAAGCAAACCGGGGATGGAGAGGAGTTGGAAGCAATATCAAGGAGTTTATCTATCTTGCAAGTGAAAAATGAGGTGAGATCCTGAGCAGCAATGGAAGAGAGGAATGGAGAACGGGGGCTTGAGAACGGAATTGAAGGTTGAGAATAAGCGATGGGGGTCACAAGAACAGGATTCAATGTGAGTGGCAAAGTAGTGCTGTTTAGTGAGGGAGATGGCAGAGCTGAGGGAAGAGAGGGAGAACTTAGTGAAGAAAGTCAGCATGACTGTGAGATTTCCACCAGAGGTACTCAGCAGCATGAGTGCAGGAGCGAAGGTGGCGGATGGAGGATGTGAACTAGGGCTGGGGCTTGAAGGAGCAGGTAGGGCAGGAGGAGAGGAGAGTGAGGGAGTCTAGGGTAGAGGACAGAGAAGCATTGAAGGCAGAAACAATAGAGTCAGACAAGGAGGCAGAAGAGACTGATGAGGCAAGGGGGGAAAGAGAGGAAGCAAAGTTCAAGGGATTAATGGATTGAAAGTCATGGAAGGAGAGGGGGAATGGGCAAGAGGAGGGAGGGGAGTGGAAGATATGGAATGTGGCAAAATGGTGATCGGAGATGGGGAGGCTATCAAAAGAGAAGTCGGAGACAGAGCAGTTTTTAGAGATAACAAGGTAGAGGGAGTGGCCATTATGGTGTGTAGGGCAGTGGGTCCAGAGATGGAGGTCGAAGGAAGAAATAAGAGAGAGGAAGAGGGAGGTAGTAGGATGGGAGGGGACATTGGTATGAATGTCGAATTCCCCAAGGATGAGGTTTGGAAAGTTGTTAGAGATGAAAAAAGTGAGCCAGGAGTCAAAATTGGACAGAAAGGAGGAGAGCGGATCGGGGGTGGTGGTGGTGGTGGTAGATAACAGCAACACAGAGATGGAGTGGAGAGTAGAGATGTACAGAGTGAGCCTCGAAGGTAGAGAAGGAGAGAGAGGGAAGAGGAGAGAGAGACTTGAACTGGCAGGATTTGGAGAGGAGGAAGCCCACACCACCACCACGACCTTCAGGGCAGAGTGAGTGGGTGAAGGACACGCCTCCGAAGGAGAGGGCAGCGGGAGGTGTGCTATCACATGGACGAATCCATGTCTCTGTAGTCCCTTTATAACATGGTATTTGGAAGCTGTGCTTTGTACCTTGTTAGAATTGTAGACATGTTATAGTGATGGTGATATAAATCTTAAGTGTTTGGATGTATGGAGCCCTTTGATATAGAGACAGGTAGCAGTTTGTGATAAGATTCCACCACAGGAGAAAAACTTGTCAGGCTTTTATTGTCTAAGAGACAATGACCCATAGGGATGGGTGAACAGAACCGAGTTTGGAAATTCGGTTCGGTTCGAAAATCGAGTTCGATTCGGAAGTTCGGTTCAGTCGACCGAACTATTCGAGTTCGGTTCGAACTTCCGAACAGAGTTCGGAAATTCAAACCCTATTGAACTAAATGGAATATTATCTTATAGGCATGGGCGAACTGAACTGATTTTGGAAATTCGGTTCGGTTCAAAAATAGAGTTCGGTTCAGAAGTTTGGTTCGGTCGACTGAACGGGTCGAGTTCGGTCCGAACTTCCGAACCGTGTTTGCCCATCCCTAATGATCCAACAGCTGCTTTGCCTGCTTCAGAATGGCTGTGAGCCTGTGATGGGTCATTATCCCTTAGACAATGCTGGTGCATCTTTCTCCTAGAGGGAAATAGTATCACAACTGATAGTCTGTCTCCTTGCCTGTAATCAAAGGGCTCTTTGACTGAATGACAATTGTACCCTTTTGTTTTTGAAATAGTATTGTATTTTTACTTAGGAGCCATGTCTTGTATCATGTTATAAACCAATTTGCATGATAACACCACCTGTTATAACTAACATTGCAGTATATGCTAGATGGACCATTGGTCTCATCTAATATGACATCTCTTACGTTGTCATAATTGGGTATGGATGACACTGACCCAGCGGCCTAGCAAGGCTATGACAGGCCCGGGTTCATCTCCCAATTATGAGCCCCTATAATGACAAGGGGGCAGGGTCTCTCAGCAGCAGCTCTGCCAGTGGCAACACCCCTGCCAGGAAGTAGGCTTTAAGAGTGGTCAAGGAAAGAACCAGCACTCCACCCCTGCCCACTCTGAAAATTTCCTTCCTGGTGCATTCCTTTGCAAGCAGCTTGAGCACCGCTAGAAAATTGTCAGACTGGGCAGGGACAACACTGGCCTTCCTTCCTCCCTTGCCCACTCTGACCATTTCCTAGCTTCTCTCAGGACATACACCTCCAAAGGACCCCCTTACAGTCCAGGGCTTGGGCTCAATTGAGCTCCCTTGTTCCATGGTAGCTACGCCCCTGCACTGACCATCATTGACTTATTGTGAGTGGCTGCAATTCCAAACATCTGTGTGCGTACTGCGTGGATCCATGCACGTACTGCATGGATCTGTGCAGTTTGCATGTGGCACAATGCCCCCATAATGAGGGTGCACGCAGTTTATGCGTGCAGCGCACTTGGGGCAGGAGATTAGCCCCAGTGTCAATAAAGGATGGATATTCAGCACCATAGAACAACATTATGGTTGGCAACTTTGTAATTAAGGTTAAAAGGACCACCCCCTTTCTTTTGTACAAAGGATTTTACAGTACCGTAGTACACATGATTTAGTACAAGACCATAGTACCCGAAAGCTATAAGACATGCTTAAGCAGGGCACATAATTGCCCATCATTCAAGGAAATGAGATGTTAAAGTGACAGACAACACTGTAGGTAGAGAACATTTACACAGGACAATGTGATGCTGTGATTGAAAGTCATAGCACCAGGAGGGGTCATATACAGGGAAGAATACGATGGGAACCAACTTCTCTCTCACTCTCTTGGCTTCAGCTATTATGGTACAGCATGGACTTTGATTTTGGTTCTAACAAATGCTTTTGAGGACCAGATTGTCAAATGATACAAAGTTGGAAAACCAGGTGCGGCTGGCCTCCCTGGGAATTTGGGGCGCTGACCCCCCAAGCGCCCCGCCAGGCGCTGCGCCGCCACTCGTGAAAAAAACCAACAACAAAAAAACCTCGCTGATACTTCCCAGCGCCGCAGCAGCCTCTGCCTTGCCTTTGCTTCAGAGCGGAGGCTGCTGCAGCGCTCATAGAGGAAAAAAAAAACACCCTTCGCCGCCGCTTCCCAGCGCCGCAGCAGCCTCTGCCTTGCCTTTGCTTCAGAGCGGAGGCTGCTGCAGCGCTGTTGTCAGTTTCAGTGAAACTGATAACAGCGCTGCAGCAGCCTCCGCTCTGAAGCAAAGGCAAGGCAGAGGCTGCTGC
>QEPC01014287.1:4243952-4259161 GCA_003113815.1 Sphenodon punctatus
CCCCCAAGGCTGTTTCCCACCCCTTCACAATGCTGGAAATTTTGTGCTTTTGGGTTTATACTTTATTTATTTTAAGCTTGTGTGCATGTAGACTGTGTTTTCTGATTTTAACCCTGGGAACTCATTGCTGCTGTGTTTTGCCAGTGTGTTCTGTGTTTCGGGTTTATACATTCTTTATTTTAAGCTTGATGTGCATGTAGATTGTGTTTTCTTCCATCCGATGTTAACCATGGGAAGTCTTTGCTGCTGCGTTATGCCATGCCACTGGCCTACCATCCCCCTGGCTCCACCTACCATCCCCCTGGCTCCGCTTACCGTCCCCCTGGCTCTGTCCACCGGCTCGCCGGCCCTACTGCCCCTCCAAACTCAAAACTCACCAGTTGCCCCTGTGGAAAACTCTGTTGAAGTTGCATGTTTGCAGAGGGACCGGGAAAGAAATGAAAGTTAAAAGAAGTAGAGGTGTGCACTAGGGACCCAGTAGTTTTTTTTGTGTTAGCTTTTCATTTTTGTTGTTTAAATATTTAATTTTCGTTTTTATAAATATCAAAATTTGTTTTCGTTTTTGCTTTTGTTTTCGATTTCTATTGGTTTCAATGGAAAACACATTTTTGACTGTAGCTTTTTGGTTTTTCATTATATCTAGATATGACTTGTGGGGAGAGGGTTGTACCTCCAATAGAAGATATTAAGTGTACCAAATTCCAGAAAGATTGGATAAAGGAATCAGTTTTTATAAGCAATTGAATTATGTTGTTTTGCAAGACTCTGCATATACATTCCTGACTGTAACTTCTTTGCCTCCTATCTCATATGGATGAAACTTGGCACGTTTATACCTTTCCCCATGTTTAGTACATATGCCGACCTTCAGAAGGATTGGATAAAGGGTGATGCTGATGGTATAAGCAATTAACTAATGTATGTCTGACTAACATGTTTGTAGTCCAACCAGTGTACATGAAATTTGGCAGGGCTGTATCTCACACCTTCATGATCATTTCTGACAAATATCAGAAAGATGTGATAAAGGGTTCCAATTTTATAAGCCTGCACAGCATATGTAGACCATGAGCCTTTGCCAGGGATTCTCTTACATGTCACTGTGGTATAAGATCAGTTTGTGATGCCAATTGGCCAGCAGAAATGTCAACCAAATATCTTCATTCTGTGCTTTGACCATCCCAACTCTTCTCCCCCACTTGTTACTGGGAAATCAGAAGCATCTGCTTAGGAAAGAGCCAACAGAGATTCTTTTATGTCCTCTGTCACAGTGCTGCAGAATGTGATTGTGATGATAATTTGCCAGCCTGGATGTATAAACTATGTTTCCTGATTGCTGGGATGCTATCCCCGAAGTCCCAGTTATGTCCCTTCTATGCCTGCCTCAGGGCAGCTCCCTATTCCCGCCTCAAAGCCACCACTGATTGATCCTGTAAAGCTGGAAGCATGCAATAATTGGCCAGTGAATGCGTCTGTCAGTCTTTTGGGTTGCTCCACATCCTCCCCCTGTCATGCCAGTGACTGGCACTGCATGTGCTGCTATTTATCTGAATGGTCTTCAAGGGGACAACTTCAATTGCTTATAAAATTGGGCCCCTTTATCAAATTGTCCTGTAATTTGGCAGAGATGACAGGGAAACTATGTGATAAATGTTTAAACAGGATGAAATATAAAAGTGTTACAGCCACAAATGTATTTTCAAGTGAATAACTTATAACATCAGGACACTTTATCCAATCTTTCTGAAATTTGGCAGGATTGGTACACTAGTGGAGGGACAGAATCTTCCTAGGTTTCATGCAAATTGGATGGAAGTTAAAAAGGTGTAGCCAGGAATGTGTATAGAGCTTTTCTTAAAATCACAACATTCATTGCTTCTATAATTGGTCCCCTTTAAACAATCTTTTCAAAATATGGTGCACATAGTGCCCTCCAATGGGGGTACAATCTCCCCAAGTTTCATCAGAATTGAATAAGAAACAAAAACGTTAGAGCCGGAAATATGTTTTTCAGTTTTTTCCCATTATTTCAAAAACAAAAATTGCTTTTTGTTTTTGTTTTCATTATTATTATTTGTTGTTTTCGTTATTACAAAAATGGAAATGAAAATCAAAATTTTCTTTTTTGTCATAATAACAAAAACAAAATGCACACCCCTAAAAAGAAGAGGAAGATTCTGTTTTGGCAGCCTAATCCAGGAAATAGTGTAGTCAAGAGACCTAATTTCTATGCCCAGCTCTGCCACTCGCCTACAGTGCGATTGACATTAGTCACTTCACCTCTCTGTAATCTGGCTTCATGCTTTGAAAAGTAACAGCAGTGGTATTTGCATTTCTTTGTAAAGTGCTTTGAGATGAAGAATATTGTTTTTGGAGGTGGCTTTAAAAGGATCAAAATTAGCTTCTGTGAGGAATGCATTCTCTTGTATTACCCAATCAGACAGTGAAGCCTGTGAGAAGAGCTACATCACAGTCCTTTGCATTTCATAAGTTACCTGCATGTTTCCCTCTCTCTCTCCTATGATTCTTAACTGACTTACTGCTGGAAGATTTAGCTGCATAGCCATCTGAGCTGAACAGAATGTATTACAATTTACAAGCTTCAGTATTCCCTAAAAGTGAAATGCTTTTGACAGCAGCTATTTTAAACAGGAGTACAGAATATTAGTACACTTTTTTGGAGTTATGTCACTTAAAAGACAGATACATAAACAAATGCAGTTTCATTAAAGCAATTTTTGTTTCTACATTGAACGAGGCAGACAACAGTCTTTATGTCAGTGACACTCTCTCTACAGTGACTGACTGTGCTAAGTGTCAAGCGAGCTACCATACTAAATGGGGATCATTGGTACCATTATTTCTGTTTTACAAAGTTAGTAACCTGGCAACTAACATCTACTTCTTTAGATACCCATCTCCTATTAGTACTGGAGAAAAGAATGGATGTTTATTCTTCTGCAGATGATCAGAAATGGAGGATGACAATAAGATACAGATTAGAAACCTTGTCAAGAAAACTGCTAGACTCCCTAAGATGAGCTTGATACGTCTAAAGTCCAGAACATGTAGCTTAGAACACATTAATTGGTTACTCATTTGTAGGGGCAACTATGTTCCCAAAATTCCACAGATGCACGGCCAAGTACGCAGATCATTGGACAAAATGATCCAGGATCCTGCTCAGGAAGAGTGCAGGAATTGCAGATACATTGAAGTCTGGGGAGAGTTCTACACCCCACCGAAAACCACTATGCAAAACTTGTTTCTCCTGGCTTTGCACATTAGTTAGGATACCTCTTTAGAACTGATATGTCTGTAGAACTGATTTTGTCCATCAACAAATGGTCATGATCTGGATCTTCAGTTGGTGTCAACTAGCATAGTTCCATCACCTTTAACAGAGCTGTAATGGCCTAGGCCAGCTGATAATATGGCACCATATTTTTGAACCAGCACATGAAATTCTGGTAGATGGTTAAGATGCTTAGTCTACAGAAAAGTTCCTATAATTGTTATATAATTTCCGCAAAAACAGATTTGCTGATGTTTTTGTTTTTCTAAAAAAAATAATCAGAATTCTGATTGAAAATAAATTCTGATTAGAATCCTGACCAAAAATAAAATTATAATAAAAACATTTTAAAAACCCTGCACCATGCACAAAATATCTGCTGTCTTTGTTCAAAATGGTGACAACGCTGCCACCTCCTTTTTAAACAAGGATGGTGGCCATTTGCACACACCAAAAATGGCCCTGGTGGCCATTTTGACTATGCAGTTGTTTTTTTAAAAAGTTTTTTTATTTAATATTTTGTCCAATTCCAATTGGATAATATTGATTATTCTGGGTTTTCATTGGAACAGGTGAACAAGCCTGTTCCAATAGAAAATCAGAACAACCAGAAATAGAAGTTCACCCTGTAAGGAGGGTTAATTCACCGAATGTAGGAATTCCCATAAGGGTGAATAATTCTCGAATGAAAAGATTTAGTTCCACCCGGGTTTTACCTTTCCCCACAGGAAATCTCTCCCTCACACACACACACGTGCGCGCGCAATGATTTTTTAAGAGAAGCAACTTTACTTAAAATAGAAACAGAGTGGTATAGATTGGTCAAGCAATATCAAAACCAGCCTACAGATGACATACACAGGAAGTAAATGGAATACAATCCAGCAAAGCATGGAATGATTAATTCTAAGATTACACGAAGGAAGAGATTAAATTTAGCTCCTAAATCTTATCTAACGAGAGACTGTATCTAAACTAGAAGAATGCCCAGCCCAGTTCTCATGAGATAGCAATCTCACCTTTCCTGAGTGAAGTTAGATATAGAGAAGTCAGACATGCCAAATCCCAAAGGCCTGCTTTTTTGAGAGGTTGTGGCTTGTGCAAGCAAAGTGCTTCAATTCTGGGACCTCCTTTAAGCACTACTCTGACCAAGTAAATGGTCAAAGACACTAACACTGCTTTTAAACGAGGAGCACTGAAGCGCCTCCTCAACGCCGCATTAAAGCAAAGCCGCCGGAAGTGACGTTCTCCCCGTTGCCGGTGGCGGCAGCGGCTGGAGACACGGGGCTTTGGAGCGGCGCGTTCTTAAGCCAGATAATTGAAGTCTTAAGAACGCACCGCTCCAAAGCCCCGTGTCTCCAGCCGCCGCCACTGCCTGCAACGGGGAGAACGTCACTTCCGGCGGCTTTGCTTTAATGTGGCGTTGAGGAGGCGCTTCAGCGCTCCTCGTTTAAAAGCAGCCTTAGTTTATGCAGCACATGTATTTCGCACCTACGTCACCTGTGCATATTCATAAAGTTTACCGATTATTCTTTTGGCCACCATCATCTAAATATGGAAACCTCTCTTAACGATCAGCATCTTACCATCTATTTTTGCTCACTATTTAAGATAAAGATCACACTTTATGCAAATGTTGTTAGCCCAAGCTTTGTATTTTAGGTTAACCTTAAGTTCTTACGCTAACCTAAAACAAGAAAGCAACTATTAAACTAACAAATGTAGCACATTATCCTAAAAGTAGCCTACAAGCCCTATAGGTGATTTTCTGAAGTCCTATATTTTTTCTAGGCTCATTTCCAGTTTTTAATGTATTAGGAATAAGAGGTTACGTATTTTTTCTATATTAAGTAGTGCTCTGGCAGGCATAAATGGCATAGATTTTGATCTAGCAGTAACAGAGCCATGACTTCCATTTGCTGAACTACTATGAGGCAATCCTGCTGCACTAGTACATATCTCCCTAGATGAGCAATCCGAAATCAGAGTGCCAATTCTGTAGAACAGGGGTGGAGAGCCTTTCCCCTCCTGGGGGCCACTTTGAAAATTAATATATGATCTGAGGGTCATACAGAAGTTGGGGGTTGGGGTGCTTAAGTTGGGGGGTTGGGAAACTTTTTTGCTCCCATATGCTTAGCTCAGTTTTCCAGTGCTAGTAGTGGGAAGTAATTGAATCCAGGGGTCAGATCCAAGAACTAGAAATGTTGTCCTAAGACAACATTAAAACAGTTGTCTTAGGACAGTCCAAGCTTATTTCTGTAAGATAATATTTGCTTAAACCACTGGGAGAGAACAAATGGCATAGAAGAAAGAGCCAGTGTGGTGGAGTGGATAAGATGCTGGACTTGAACCTGGAAGCCAGGGTTCAGATCCTACCCTAGTCATGAACTCACTGTTTGGCTTTGAGCAAGTCTCAGCCTCAGTTCCCCATCTGTAATAAATGGGAGTGTGTGTGTGTGTGTGTGTATGTATATATATATATATATATATATATATATATATATATAATAATGAAAGATGTACCTCACTCATTCACATATTTGAAATGTGCTGTCAGCAGGAATAGCATTGGAAGTTCAAAACAAACTTAAAAACATTAGTGACTGCATGAAAACACCAATATTTAACATTAGTTACCAACCCAAGTGCCTGAGACACAGCTGCATGTGTCACTTAAAATAAAAATGCTACTGTTTAACAAATGTGGAGTTTTTATTAGTGAAAGCTATTGTACATCACCATATCACAAACCTAAAGAGAAGTTGGACATAAAGGATATAGTGTAGAAGGCGTGTTTGTCCCCGCACAGGAAATAATGTACATACTCAAATAAAAACACAGACCTCGTAGATATGGATGAACTGGCTGCAACTGTTTATTAAACAACCAACCAAACGATAATCTGTTGAAGAACGGAAACCAATTAAGAACCAGTCAGCCTATCAACAAGAATGGTGGATCCCAAATGCCACTTAAATTTGTTATGAATAGCCAAATTAGAATTCGTTAGAATTACCCTGCCATGCCAAATAATTGGTCTCATTATTGACCTCATTATAATTAGGCCAAATTAATTTTTTGGGTGAGTCCTAAGGGGCGTGATGGTACATTACGACATACCATCGCCTCGGCCACAATGACCCTCACTCCCCGCGTTCAGTACCATGTAAGATGATCAATCCGGATTGGAGTTACCAGTGCAATCCCTTCTGCCTATGGACCAAACTTGATCCATACCCAAAGAAGAATTAACGACAGGAGCCACATCGGGACCGCTTAGATCCTACCATGTGACACCTGATGCCAAGCCCTCTTTTCTGGAATAGCAGCCCATCCTTTGACTGCTTCCCAGGTCCAACCACCTGGAGACATACCATCCTCCACCTACCAGATGTCTCCCAAAAGCCACCAGGCCAATTCCACAACCTACCCAAATTTTTCCATGGTACTGAACAGCGCCACCAAGTTCAGCAACAATTATTGCTTGAACGCCCCCCGAACTCACCCAGGAAATTGTCACTTATCCCAAACACTTTAATTTCCCAGATATTCCCCAAATATAAGTCCAATCCTTTCTCAGACAGGTGCACCTCATCAGCCCAATATAACTCTGGCCTAGTCCAGGATATCTCCCCATGGACCAACCAGAAATCCCCCCCGGTCTTTTTGATTATTATTTATTAAACATTTATAAAGCGCCAGTAGTAACCTGGCGCTGTACAGAACATACAATCAGATGCGGTCCCTGCCTGTGGCTTACAATCTAAAAGACAAGGAGGGGGAGACAAGGAGAGGGGACAGCGGGAGAGACATGGGAGAAGACAAACAAACATTCAGGCGGATGCGAAGTCTCAGGTGCGTGTACTTGGCTTGGTTACAAGGTGGTCGGTAGCAGCAGTCAGCAGAGGAGGGCTGACAGTAAGAGCAAGGGGAAAGACTAGAGGGCATTGGGAAAGGCAGCATGGAAAAGGTGGGTCTTGAGGAGGGATTTGAAGGAGCGGAGGGAGGAGGCAAGGCGGATGTCGGCAGGGAGGGAGTTCCAGGCATGCGGGGCAGCGAGGGAGAAGGGACGAAGGCGGTTGGGCGAGCAGGAGAAACGAGGGAGAGCGAGGGAGGGGACAGAGGAAGAGCGGAGAGTGCGCGCAGGAGTGCGTAGGGCGATTAGGTCCGAGAGGTAAGGGGGAGCTTGGTCATGGAGCGATTTGAATGTAAGAACCAGGAGTTTGAACAGGATACGTTCAGGAAGGGGGAGCCAGATAACCTTTTTTATCTCATTGTTCACCCTTTTTCTAGATCTATCCACCGCTCTCGTGCTAGTGGCTCCTGACCACTTTATTCTCTGAGGCAGTGCCGTAAATATTAACAGCGTCCTGGGAAACATGTCCCTAATACGGAGCCAATCTTGTTGCACCATGATGGACAAGTCCAACCCAGCTCCCCTTGTGAGATCATTTCCCCCCAAATGGAACAAAATCACACCAGGGGGGGACCCCCCAGTACAGTCATGAAACATTGGCATCAATTGGGGCCACAGCATGCTCCTCTTACCCTTCCACACCACCTTGGCTTGAGGGGCTAAACCCAACTGGGAACCCCAACCTGAACTCCCAGCCCTCCTTTTTGCCCAAACAACGAAACAATGCCCTACCATCCAAATTACCTTCCTGTCCATGCAGTGCTGCAACCCTGCAACATAAAGAAAAATAACAATTGTAACTTTTAATATGGGAGTATCCACCTTTCACCTACTTGCCTTGCAGGGGACGAACATATGATTTTAATGCCGATGATCGCCACCTACCCACTGACTTATTGTTTTCCTGTGACAAACCCACCACCGCTGCAGTGGATGCTGCCCTGATCCTGAAAGAATGGGAACTGAACCTTCCTGCCACCCCTAAGGAGGCCAAACAGCGCCTCATGACCGCCATAAACTGAAATCGTGAAAGTTGGCAGGCCAGAGCGGTGAACAAACAGCGGTCCCAAAATTCTGGGTATTACCCCTAAAAAATTTGATACACAAGAGACCGGACAGATAAATGGCTCAACAGATCTAAAAAGTACAACCCTGGCACCCTTCCTCTTCTGATTGGTCTTAGACACCCGAAAACTGATCTGCACACTATCACCCCTGATCGACATGTCTCCAATCTGTAAAGCCCTACCTGACTGGTCTGCATGTGAGCTCACTACCAACTCGCTAACCCACAATGCAGCAAAAAGGGCAATCACAAAGGCCACGTGAAACAACTTCGCCCTCATCAACACACATCTCCTGCAATTTACTAACCATGTCTGCTAACAACTTGGGCGACATAGGTGCCCTACTATCGGACCTATTCTTTCCCTGTCATCTCCATGACTCAAGCATGGCCCTCAGGATCGGAGATCCAGGCAATTCTGAAGTACTGACCATCTTTGACAGGAAGGATAGGGCAGACCATTTCGCCGCAATCATGCACGGTGCCAAACCTTTCTTTCGAAGTTCCAACCCGAATTGTACACCTGTGGCAAGGGGATTGGAAAACTTACTGACCAACCCCTTCCAGTAGCAAACACACAAAACTCCCGCAACGCACGCTCATACAGCTGCCATGTGGCTAGGGAGACTGAGCCCTTTACTGCCTCTATAAGTTCTAAGATCCAAGGATCCAGAGCTCTCAGGGAACGAATTCATGCTTCTCCCTGGCCAGTGGAGCGAGCGCCCAAAAACGTTGGATCTGAAAACGAGAAAGGGCATCAGCAATCTCGTTGGCCACCCCAGCACGTGCTTTGCACAGAAAACTATGTTGTGCTTCAAGCACCATCATCAATCAATTTTATTGATGGCACTGGCTCTCGCCATGGCCCAGATAGCAAACAAAACAACACCAATAACCCATAGCCTATACATATACAAATACACCAACTGGGTTTCTTTACTAAAATCACAAATTACTTGATAAGCATACCACACAGCAACTGGAAAGACCGAATGTCATTTTGGTACCAATCCAAAGTACAAGACCGTGCCAACTGGTAACCAATATCCTTCAAACCAAATAATTATTATACCTTGAGGTCTATTGGTTCATAGCTAGTTAGTTATATTAATTGTCGGACCGGCTTTGCCACAGTCACGGTTCTCAAGATTCATGATACACATTATAATTCAATACAAATATAAAATATGACAGGAGTTACCAGAGCCTTCCCTAATATAGGGCAACCAACCATCCTAATATAGGGCAAATGCCTGCATAAGGGTGCCTTGCTCTTCCACGGGGGTTGCTGCAGCTAAGCTTGGCCCCTGACAGCAAGCAAAATCTATTGCTAATAGTAGTAATAGTAGTGTCTATACAATATAAAATCTTAATATCAACAACCAATTGGAAAATACCTTACTCTTCTACGGGGGTTGCCACGGCAGAGCTTGTCCCCTGAGATATATGAGTAAATTAATGGTTTTGTTAGGGCTATGGCGAAGGTAAGATGCCTTAACTTCCCACAAACAATGCAATCCAAAAACCAATACCCGGGCACCAGACCTATATTCAAGAACCTTTGGACTAACCAACATTTACTAAATCAGGGTAGATTTCCATCCATCAACCCTTTAAATTGCCAGTAGGAAGATTTGACCTCCAGGGACATGAGCAACTTATCACATCAGATTGGACACTAACTTTCCAGCTGTATCCCAATCATTTCCCTCTCCTTTGAGGCCAACCCAATAAATGTAGCCATAGACATCAACTTAGTTCCCAACGATAATTTTTTCAAAAAGGAGAGTTGGTCTACCTCCTCCATTCCCCTCTTACTCTCCAGTAAGGGTAAAACCCATGTGTCCTTCAACCTGGCATAGTGTGGACACTTTAGAACCAAATGTTCCACTGTTTCAATTTCGTGAAGGGAACAAGTACAATATCTAAGATTATATGGTATTTCCCTGTACCACCCTTCTGAAACTGCCGTATCAATCAAGCCCAAGTGAAGGAGTGTATAATTCCTCCTCAGTGTTTTATTGACCAGCATACCCAGGTAAGGTTCCAAACAAACACTAGTTTTAATTAGCCCATATTCGGGGGAAACTTTCCATTCCTTAATGGAAGCTAGCTCCTGTTGCTCCTCCATTTCCCATGCCCTTATAGTTAAGACCTTTTTAATCTCCTGGCTGGATTTCCCCTGGAAACATAGGAGGGAAAAACCTAGTTTACTTAGGAGTAACCCCAAATACCTAACCGATGGGTACAGCCTAGACCCGGAATGCGTAAGTTCTTCAATAACACACTGGACCGAGAGCGTCATCTGCTGTTGGCCAAGTAACCTTATCCAAAATCATAGAAATGCCATTTCCCCCTGGAATTCGATGAAAGGCATCCCCGTTTCAGCCCTCAGGATGGCCCCTGGGATACTAGTTCCCACTTTAAGAAATCTACGCAGACTCTGATTCTGTACCCTTTCAAGTCCAGTAGTGTCAGGTAAAGGGATAATTTCCAAATGATAAGTAAGCATTGGCTAAATTTTGTGGCGAAATGTTTGTAATGCCACTGAGCTAGGTACCCCGTATGAAATACATGCTGCCTTCAAAAGAGTAGCTGCCGATCTGTTGGCTTGAATGGTTCTTTTTTGGAAATGCATCCCCCAAGTCCCTCTGGAGGTGAAGGTGAGGCCCAGATAGGTAACTGACCGAGCTAATTTAAAGGAATAGCCCCCTATCTTCCAGTCTGGAGCTGATGGCCTGCTTCCAACTGGGAGTATGTTAGATTTCCCAGCATTGATCGTAAGGCCATTGGCCTGGCAGTATTTAATCAACTCCCCCAAGGAACCTTTCAGGCCCTTGCTGGTCTGGGAAAATAAAACCAGGTCATCGGCATATTGCAGGGCATAAAGCCTTCTGCTTGGATTTTGGGAGGGCAGCCCGTTGGCTTCCTTATGTAATTAACCAAGTCTGCCACATAAAGATTAAACAATAGGGGGGCAATAACACAGCCTTGATGAACCCCTCTATTGATGGCAATGGCTGTATTCAATGTATTGCTCACACCACTTTTTACCCTCGCCATATTGTTGCTATATAACTAACCACCAATGAAAGCAGCCCCTCCCCCAGACCCATGGCTCTAAGCTTGGCCCAAAGTCTTTCACGTGGGATAGAGTCAAAGGCTTTTATAAAATCAATAAATGCTAGGAAAAGCTTTCCCCTCCTAATCCTAACATACTTGGCGATGAGATGTGCTACTATAAAGCAGCAATCACTGGTTGACAGATTGGCCCGGAAGCCAAATTGCTCTTTGGGGATTTTATCGTTAGTTTCCGCCCAATACTTCACATGCTGGAGAATCTTGGTGGCATGCAGCTTACTAGGCACTGAAAGAAGGCTTATGGGCCGATAACTTGCCGGGTCCGTACGGACCCCCTTCTTATAAATCGGAACGATCCAGCTAACTCTCCAAATATCAGGGACTTTACCTTTTCGTTATGTTGTTGAATAATTTCACCAAAATTTCTGCCCACCAGTCCGGGGCAGCCTGGAGCAATTCTGCTCTCACCAGGTCTGGGCCTGGTGCCTTGTTCTTTTTTAAGGCCATTATCGCCTCCTTCAACTCAGACTCCCAAAAACAAATAGACATTTGGCTGGTCTGGCTAGTCTGGCTCTCTAGAATCTTAATTAGGTCAGAATTATCCAGCCGTTTATCCCTATACAGAGTACCAAAAGACTCCACCCACACAGCATCATCCATGGATACTGCCCCAGGCTGTTGATTTGGCTTCATAATTTGATTAAGTATTTTCCAATAAAGACCAAGATCTCCTATCCTGCTGGCTACCATCAAAGCAACCCATATTTTGTTATAGGAGGCTGTCTTTTTAATTTTAAGAAGGTCTTTATATTCTTTCCTCAAGTATACATAAGCAGATTCCCTGATATAATCGGGGTTAGCTATCCCCTTCCTACTTTCCAGCATGAGTAACCTTTTAGTGGTCTGGCACTCCTCATCAAACCAAGGAATGGTCTGTCTACGCTGCTGATGGTACGCCATTAAAAATAGGGTTACTACAAAATAATTCGTAACCTCTGAAAAGTTATCAATTATAGTGCCTGGATTTTGATTGCCCAGACATGCCTTTCGAAGTTCGATTGCCCTGCCTGTATGACACAAATCTAGGACCTTACCCATTAACTGCATAAACTCCCATTTCTTAATCCTCCAACCCAAAGAAGCTTGTTGTGCTTTAGCCTCTTTATGAATCGTAGATGACCTCACACTAAGTTGTAATTCCAATAATTTGTGGTCACTTTCAGGCCGAACCTCCAGGGTAGGGGTAATAATCTTCTCCCAGCAGGACGTATCAATAAGAAAATAATCGATGACACTCTGGCCTAAAGGGCCCACATAAGTGAAATCACCTACCATGTCCTCTACAACTCTCCCATTTATAATTGAGAAGTCCAAATGATGAATAAATGCCAATAATAGTCTTCCTGCTTCATTTACTATCTTATCCCTGGATTGGTGCTTCAAAGGTATAGAACCCTCCCCATCTCTATCCTCAAAGCCCACCTCAGGGCTACCATTATTGGACCCTATTCTTGCATTCAAATCACCAGTTACTAGTGGTGGGACCCCGGGCCCATTACCGGCTACCGGATTTACCGGTTACCGGTTCTACGAAAACCGGATTCCCGGATTAAATCCGGTATGCCGGTACCGGATTTATTTCATTGGTTTCAATGGGGCGCTGTGTCCCCATTGAAACCAATGAAATATCCCTCCCCCTCCCAGGCTGGGCAGGGTGGGTGGGGGGTGTCCCCCCTTCCACCCGCGCAGCCTGGACTCGGGGAGGGTTTTTTTTAAAAAACTTTTTGGCTGGGGCTTTAAGTTTTACATTGCAGCCATTTTTAAATGGCTGCAATGTAAAAAAAAATCCGGTACCCCGGAATCCGGTACCGGGTCCGGATTACCGGGTCGAATCCGATAATGCCGGTACGCCCGTTACCGGCATTATCAGATACCGGATTCTACCGGTTTCCCACCCCTACCAGTTACCACAATGCAGGCTTGCGGATATTGATCCCTTTGACTAAGAATCAAGGCGCTCAATAACTCCCAAATGGAAGCTCTATAATATGGTGAAGCAGGAGGAGGAATATACACGTTATAAATCACAACCTGGGTCTGATCATGCAACCAATAAATGCTATCTGAAACTCTGGACAGTCAGAAGGGAGGACCAAGAAGATTCTAACACCTGCTTCCACTACCAACATCATCAGGCCTCCTGAAACCCGTCCTCTGGATCCTGACTTTTGTCCCCCATGATACTCCTTCCTATATTTTCCAAAATCACCATATATCTGTTCCCCGTCTCCCAACCAGGTTTCTTGCAGGCATACACAGTCATACCTGGCGATATGATCTCGCCAATCCTGATCCCCCAATTTACTCTTAATGCCTGTGATATTCCACGAAGCAATACTAAATGGTACCGAATTGGAAAGGACGTTAGCCTGTTGGGGGTGATCCTGATTATCCAAAATCTTAGTTTCATCTACCCTAGGGCAAGCCTTATCACTCCTATTGAGTCAGGCCACCCCATGAGTGCTGGTACATACAGCTGGATTTAGTCTGGGAGGGAGGGCCATCTCAGGGAGACTGCTATATGGAATAGTCCCTGATAACCCCAAGTTGTTAACCCCAGGCCCCTCAACTAGAGGGTCTCGTTCGATTATAACTCCCTCCCTTTTAGCTGCACTTCCTTCCTCCCAAGGGTCTAAGTAACGGGCAGCTGTTAGAGCTATAAGGCTATGTTCTGGCCTATAAGCGGTATATGCTGGCGCCCTATACGCCATGGGTTCTATATTAATGCTCTTAGAGAGACACTCTAGCTTTTGGAAAATGAGGTCTTGATCAATGACTGGAAGATGGGAAAAACCCCCATCAAACAAAAGCTCTCATCAAATGCATTACCTTCTCAGATTTCGATGACAAACCATTCACCACATGCACAACCACTAGGTTGTCACACCAAAATAGCACTCTCTTATTCCTGAATCGCTCAACCCACAAGTGGACAGCCACAACTATTGGAAACAATTCCAAAAACATCAAGTCCCTTAAAATACCCGCAACACCCCAGTGGGCTGGCCACCGCTTGGAACATCACATCCCTTGGAAATAAATTCCAAGCCCAACCGCATCCACTGGATCGGAATGCACCTGCAACTCAGCCTCCAGGCGGAATACCTCTCTCCACATGCTGACCCCATTGTGGCTATGCAGAAATTCCATCCAAACTCCCAAATCTTCCCTCATTTCCCTGGTAACTCTGATATGGTGGTGCGGCAAGGTAACCCAAGATGTCTTAGCATAAAGGCGAGACAAAAACGCTCTGCCGGGCGCCACCACCCGGCAGGCAAAATTAAACTTTCCTAACAAGGATTGCAACACCCGCAACATTACCTTGCTAGCCCCCATGCAGGCAGAAATGTCACGCCTCAGCACCCTCAACTTATCCTCTGGTAGACGGGAACACTGGGCGTCCGAGTCCAGTTCTATCCCCAAATAGGTCAAAACGGAAGCTGGCCCTTCCGTCTTTTCCTCCGCCAAAGGCATCCCAGCCAACTCAGAAACTCTCCTGAAGGCCGCTAACAACTCCCCACACTCTGATGACTAGGGATGGGCGAACGCAGTTCGGTGTTCGGCCCGAACTTGGCCTGTTCGGACAACCGAACATGAACACGAACACACCGAACACCGAACAACGAAATGGCGAACACACCAAATGGAACCGAACACCGAATGACAAAAATGGCGAACACACCGAACGGAACTGAACACCGAACGACGAAATGGCCGAACAGTTCGTTCAATTCGAATCGCGTTCGGTTGTGTTCGGGTGGCTAAAACATGGTCTTCTGTCAGGTCACTGG
>QEPC01014287.1:4259261-4272245 GCA_003113815.1 Sphenodon punctatus
GGCCGAACACGAACCGCGATCTGTTCGCCCATGCCTACTGATGACCCTGACCTGCCAATAAACAAATAATTGTCAAGATAATGAGAAATTTGCCTTAACCCTGTCCACCGTTTACTGATCCATTCCAATGCCGAGGTGAATTTCTCAACAACGGCACATGAGATAGAACATCCCATGGGCATCACTTTATCATAGTAAAACCTTTGCTAACTCGTAAAGAATGACGTAAAGGGGTGTAAAACCATAGTAAAACCGATGCTAACTCGTAAAGAACCCCGAGGGTGGGTCCTGGAGTTAGAGTGGCAGCTTCTAGATATTGGACAGCCCTCCCTGCCAGTAACGTAGGCCCCAGAACCCTGACGGTGGATCCTGGGGCTGGAGTGGCTGTTCCTTGATGCCATGGAATGACGGGCCCAAGAACCCCGAGGGTGGGCCCTGGGGATAGAGTGGCAGCTTCTATATATTGGACAGCCCTCCCTGCAGTAACATAGGCCCAAGAACCCTGATGGCGGGTCCTGGGGCTAGAGTGGCTGTTCCTTGATGCCATGGAATGATGGGCCCAAGAACCCTGAGGGTGGGTCCTGGGGACAGAGTGGCAACTTCTAGATATTGGACAGTCTTCCCTTCCAGTAACATAGGCCCCAGAACCCTGTTGGCAGGTCCTGGGGCTGGAGAGGCTGCTTCTTGATGCCATAGAATGACAGCGCCCTCGGCGCGGAATGATGGGCCCAGAACCCCGAGACTAGGTCCTGGGGCTGGAGTGGCAGCTTCTAGATCATCTATCCAGAGGCCATATGGCAGGCTTACTGTTTACCAATGCCACCCTGCGTCATGAGGTCAGTCAGATAAGGCGGCCAAGCTGGCTAGTATGAGAGAGAGAGAGAGAGAGAGGGCACCAGGCATTGGGAGGGAGGGACAGCACCTCAGCACAGCAGCAGTAGGCCAGATTGAGGAGGAGCCCTGTCCCAAGACTGCCCCTGGCATGGGATGGCGTGTGCCACTGCACCATCAATCCTTGTCCAGGGGCAGCTCGGGGAATCCCAGCAGTGGAAGGTTCACCTTGATGAACAACAACTTCTCCACCAACTTGGCCCCCAGTCTCATGGATATTACTTCTGAAAAACATGGACATTATTTCTGAATTCGAGGGATATTTAATATTTTATCCTCATCAACATAAATGTAATATATGTATTTAATTCTGTAGCATACATACTTCTATTCACTTTTATCAATAACTAAACTGTCACATTTTTTCATTATTAAACTTTAATTTATTATCATAATTTGACAATGAACAATTTTTTCAGAGTGCATTAACTGTGTCCTTTACATGTATACAAATTGTAGACACTTCATACAATAAACTGTTAACAATGTCAGTGTAGAGAACATTATAGAATTCATTGTACAGAACGTGGTTCTGTAGAAACAGAGTTAATGAACTCTGAAAAAATTGTTCATTGTCAAACAATTTTTGACAATGAAAATTGTCAAATTGACCACCGCAAAGAAGAGGGACTGTAGTTCTAATAATTATAGTTGGAGTCAGAGAACAAGACAGCGTCACTGCCGAATGTGGCCTATCACCAGTGAGGGCTCGGAGGACTATAAATTGTCATCAATGCTGACAAGTCCAGAGGAGCCTGGTGATGGTCACAAGACTCAGTCTGATGACAACACCAGCAACACCCAACCACACCAGCTGCTGCAGCAGAACACACCTCACACAGTTTCACCAGTGCCACTGGCTCTGCTCCCGGAGGTGCACTGCCATAAGCTCAAGCTTCCGCTGCACAGCTTCCAGGTAACCACCACCACCAAGAAGAAGGAGGACGACTGTAATTCCACTTCCACTAATTCTAGACTGGGAAAAGCCACAGAACAGCGTGACTGTACAATCAAACCTCCAGGCACGTGCCACGTGTGGCCAAGCAGCAGCAGTCTGCCTTTCCCCCCTGGCTTTGCACAGTTTCCGCATTATTGTCAATCATCTTGTGACTCATCACCACCACCACCACGCCCTCAGTCTTCCCCAGCTCCACCATGTGCAGCAGAGTCAGAGCAGCAAATAATGAAGACTGCCCTTCAGGGATTTGCAGCTCTGGATAAAGCCATTGCCAGTAGTCGTGAGCTGGCACAGCATTTACAAGAGGGAGTGGATCAACTGGATGTTGCCAAAGGCCAGTTTCTCAAGTATTGGCAGTTTCTGAGGGGCCGAGTGGTCCGTCTGCATAACGAATATAACACTTTATCAGTTGCAGTCAATGGGCGGAGTAGGGGCAGGTCCAGGAGGTGAGTCGTGCAATGGTTGAAACCTTTATCATCTACCACCAGTGAAAGCAGCACCAGAAGACAAACACCCCCCCACCCCAGAGTCTGATTCCTCCTGGCCATGGATAAGAGACTCACGAGAGGAGACAACATTGTAATTTTTCAGTATTAAAAATGTTACAAGGACATTTATCCTTTTATATGGCTGGCAGTGACGACATCCATGTATACAGCTGGCAGCGTGTGTGTGTGGGGTATGGGTGTGCGCTTGGTGTTCGCCCGTGTGAACACCCAGCAGGATAGGGGGTGCGCACTCTCACGCAACACCAACCGCCATACATCGCACACCCATCTCCACCTGCGGAGCCCTCCGGAAAACTGGAGGAGGCTCAGTGGGTGGAGATGGGTGGAGGTAGGTGTGTGTCCGTGCAAATGGCCACACACCCACCTCCACCCACCAAGCCTCCTCCGGTTTTACACAATACAATTTTGTAAATGATTACAATTCTAGTGTTGCAGTAAGTAATCATTATAGTTCCTCCACAAACATACAATGATACAGTTCTATTATTGTAATAGTTCTAGAAGTAATAGGCAGTTTTTACACAGAGGGAGGGGAGTCTGCAATGCACGACACTCATGTACCCACCCATCGCACACCCATGGAGCCTCCTCTGGTTTTCTGGAGGACTCCGTGGATGTTGCGCGCCTATTCTAGAACTATTACAATAATATGAACTGTATCATTGTATGTTTGTGGAGGAACTATGATTACTTACTGTAACACAGGAACTGTAGTAATTTACAATTGTATTGTGTAACTGTAATTATTATCACTTGTAATTATTTGTACTAATATAATTAGGTACTTATATACTTTGGTAAGTATATTTTCAATGACAAATGCTTTATTTTCAATGCTTCATTTTCAATTGTCAGTGACAAATACTTTATTTTCAATGACAAATGTTGCAATTAAAAAAAACCTACTAAAATATTTTGTTGCGGTTACAGCAGTTATACTGGTTAGTTCCTAATTGCATTAATATTTGCAGCATTTAGCAGGTAATAACAGAAATTATGGAGAAAACATTGAAAGTGTTTTTTCTGTTGAAATTATATCCTGCAACTTTATTCTTGGTCTGGTATTAAAATATATTTGCAAACATAAAAATATTATTTCTAGAAGTAGTCAGCAGCATGATTTCAGTAATAATTATTGTATGGTTTAACCTGATTATTATTGCAGTAGTAACCACCAGCAGACTTAGCCAGACTTGGCAAGTTTGAATCAAGACTTAGCAAGCCTGAATTGCAGTTATTTAATTATTTTGTTTAGATTTTTAACAAATAATCTTAAGTGTTTTGTTGAGCATCCAACTGGTTACAGTTCCTAATTGCATTAATATTTGCAGCAGTTAATAGGCAATACCTGAAATTATAGTGAAAAACAGCAACTTATTTTTTGGTCTAGTATTTAAACATAACTTGTTATTAATAACATTAGTTTTGCTTATTGCAGCAGTAATTGATGAAAGAAAAATAGATCTGTTGTTGTGTTGTCAAAACAAATGTGGTCTCTGATATTCAACTGCAGAGCATGCCATGTATGGCGGGCAGGGGGAGTAGCAGGCATACATTTAAAAAAAAATGTAATTAGGGTGGACGAGTTCCATGGGGGGTGGGATGAAGAGGAGGAGACAGTATGTCATACTTCCCTAGTTCCCTGTGTTATAATCTTTTATAATGATCCTGGCCTGAGAGAGATGGGTTGACTGAAATTGAGTGCGCGTATGCAGCAACACCATGTTTTGGACAATTTCAAATCTCCTGCTATAAGAGATTGTATGGACCCATTTATTATAGCCAGGAGGACTGCTGGGTTCTCTAGGAAGTTCATTTGAGGGATCCTCCTTCTACTGGGTGCTGAGTGGGTGGTGTTCTGGGAGGTGGAGTAATGGGATTGGATAGAGCAGCAGGGCCTTGGGCCGGGGGGAATCCTCCTCGGCCTGGCCATGGGCCTTAGCTGCCCTGGTTATTAATGATAGCTTTGGATGTAAGCTAACTCACTAGCCCCCATTCCCCTCCCACATAACCCAGGAGCCCTGGCTCCCAGCCCTCCTGCTCTAACCCACTAGCCCCCACTCCTTTCCCAGAGAACCCAAGAGTAACTAATTGGTTTTGTAAAACCAGTTTCTGTACTTTCCTTTTATAAACTTGCTGATGAGCATGGGCAACTGAAACTAGGAGCTAGGGGTTGGGGCCACCAGCATAGGTATGAAGTAAACAAAAGTAGTCAGTCATCATCATCAGCTCCTGCAGTGCAAATAACATTAGCACTACTAGGCTGCCACTGGGCCTGGCCCTTTGGAGAATACCAATCTAGGCAATCATGTCCCACCCACAATGCTGCTGTCAGTGTGTGTGTGACGAGCAGACTGAGTGTGCTGCTGGCTGGCTGGGGCCCAGGGTGGGCCGGCTGTGTGGCACCAGGCACGCTGCTACCTGTCTGTGTTTGGCTTTGTGTCTTGTGGGTGTGGTCTGGCCTCTGGGTTGGGAGTGGGGCGCATGGGACTGTCTCACCACTCTCTGGAGTCGGAATACGCTACAAGTACACACTAGTGAGAGACTGTGGTTCAGGGGTCCCCAAACCTTAAATCATACGTATTACCAACCCCCACCAGCACTCGCCACACACAAACCCTCCACGACAAGTTATGTTGTTGTTTGGAATGTGCTGGATGGCTGATGCATCCTCCTCATAGGCTTTGAAGTTTAGCTGAAGCATAAGGTGACTCAAGCATCCTCATATGTTTTGATTAGCTTAAGCATAAGCTTCAATCACACACAGGCGATAGACGCTTAGCTAAATTCAGCTACCAATGATGAAAGCACTGACTCACTGCAGTACTACATACGAGACTCCTCATGAGACAAAGACAGTACACCAAGACCACTTTAACTTTTTAAATTTTTGTTATTGCTAATATCCATCTGCTGCAGACATCTGTTCTTCAGAGGAAGACAAAACTCACGCCCTCCCCAAACCCTTAGTTAGGCAGGAAAACATGGGTCAAGTCGGGAGAAATTCCTTCCTGACTCCATTCACATGGCAATAGGATATGAAACTGAAGAAGAAACTTTACTACTACAAGCCGAAAGATCCATAATTAGCATTGATTCTTGGACCAGGTTGAGATAATAGATTAGTTCTCTAGATAATTGCCTCTTCGTGTATATGTATATCCAATTCTCGTATCTTTTTAACCTAGGTATTGTCGCACCATGTTCTTGTACACAGCATAGCAATTAAAGTACGATCACTTGAATTTTTATGGCTGGTTGTGCTGGAAAAACCACCTACATCTGGAAAATTAAGAACAGAAATTAATAGCACAACATGATTGCAAACTACTCTTTGAAAGTACAGTCTCCCCAATACAGACAGACAAGAGGCTGCCGTTCCCCTGCCGTAGTCTTACTCTTGCTGCTCTTCAGCCTAAACCACAAAAAAACTCTCTCTCTCTCTCTCTCTGTCTCACTCTCAGCACTGTATGATTGATTATACCATGCATCAGCAATATACACATTCAAACAATTTAAAAATAACATAGACACTACTCTCTCTCTCTGACACACACACACATACACAGACACTTGTTTTCCCCATTGCATTCATTCTCTCACTCACGGAGTCAAACAATTCAATCTAAAACACATATGGCATGCAGTCATTGGGCGTCTTTAGACATAATAAAGATTGGGTGTCAAAACTCCTAAGCACACGTTTGGCTGCTGTGTGTAAGCACCATAACAATCCCAACACCGATTTGGCCACCTATCGAATCACAAGGACAGTTTGCACGTTTTGGCTGAACAAGTGGCCAACATTGTGTCTAATGATTGATATCACGTGGTGTGTTAGCAGCTACAACACAGGGAACAAGGCGGCAGCGCTTGCGTGCTGCGATGGGGTGGTGAGCAAAACACTGATTTGTCCCAAGATGGGCCGTGTGTCTAAGCAGCACCACATGGTGAATACAGGGCCAACCCGGTGTTCATATCTAGGTCAAAACACGCATTCAGACACCCATTGATGTTCTGTTTAAAGACACTCATCGACTCTCCTCTCTCTCATCCCAGCCCACTAACTACTTTAAGAAAATACTCCAACAGTGTATCAATTGCACCCTGACAGCGGACACAAACACACACATCATTACAAGATGATTGGAAACACAAAATTAATTAACCATAGCTCCTCTCCCCCAGCCACTTAGTTTTTTTAAATGTTGAAGATGGGAGCCTTAGCCTCCTCTCTGACAAACTGCTGTGCTGTAGTCTTCCTAACTAAAACTGATTCTGGTTCACTTGGCTTCACCTGTTGGATCTTGCTTCCCATCACCATTCAACACTGTCCATGTCAAATAATGGTCTTTCCATACAGGGCTTTCCAGAGCCATGGGTCAGTGGTGTGGGTGTGAAAACCAGTGTCTTCGTATAGTACATCCTCAATCTGTGGGAGGTGGAAGGAAAGAAAATGTGATGAAAACCAGAAACGTCACAGCAGGGAATTGAGAAACAACACAGGACCCGGTCCGTCCACCCACCCGGCGCGCACACCCTCTCTGTGAACCATCACAATCATGTACATACACCAACAGAAACTATGACCCATGATTCAGAAAGAACCACCCCAAAAAATCACTACACCAACACCACCACACAGAAGGCAGGCTGTGGCTGGCAGCTGACTGCTGGGTGGCTGGACTGTGACCCAGGCAAAGCAAATTGCCAATACCTTCTGTGTAAACCAGCAAAGCATCCTGCAGCTGTGCTCGCTTCAATGGGTGTTTTTACACACACATTTCTCCTGCATGTTTGCTGTTACATCCTCAACTTTCTGTCTGTCTAAAGCATTTACCCAGATCTTAAACATCCGGCTCTTTGAACTTCTGCGTATAACTTCTCCCAGAACTTTTGTGTGTAAAAAGGTCTCCTGGTAAACTGCTTTGCTCCAGGCAGTTGTGATCACTTGGTTTCCATGGCAACCTGTCACGTCTACAGCTGCGGCTACTTTAGGCTGCCTCAGGGCAGTGTTTGTGTGAAGAATACATCCAGGAACTGCCTCAGGACAGTGTGTGTGTGAGAAAAATGCATCCGGAACTTACTTGTGGACTTGTAAACCCAGAAGATTGAAAAATCCAGAACTTTAAGGTGTGTGTAAAAATGCCCAATATTCTCGAACTCCCTCGCATAGTCGTCATCCATATCTCACCCCAGGCATTGTAGCTCCAATGCCATTTTACTCCGTTGCTGTATTTCTTCATCAGTAGCTTTTAGAAAATCATTTGTCATAAGTACTAACCTTGAAAAACTTGCATTCATACAAATGAACAGGCATTTGTATGAATGCAAGTTTTTCAAGGTTAGTACTTGATAGGCAGGTTCTTTTGTTACCTACTATTGCACTGGCACAACTGAATAAACGTTCAGATTGTACACAGCTAGGTGGACATCCAAGGTGAGAGACAGCAAGATTATGTAGCGCTGGCCAAGATTCTTTTTTGTCCTGCCAAAAAACAAGTGGGTCAATATCCAAGCCATCCATCGCAGATGACAACACATACTGATCATACATCTCCTGTGCCGCTGTCAGTGAGGCGATGCATCTGTTCCTTTCTTCCACTTCTGGTTCCTGCCTTAATAGGTGCTCCCAGGAGTCCATATTTTGCAAACATTGACCAGACTGAATATGTGGCTGATGATGCTGATCTATTGTGTGTTCAGTCTCTTTGTCTTCTCCATCTATGTCTGATGTGGTTCTCAAACTGTCACTTCTCCTAACCATCCTTGATGCAATATCGCATCAGGTAGCAGCAGCTAATGATTCCCCATCCAGCAACCTTTTCACTTTTTTTAACCACTGGTCAAGCGCTGTCTCTGTCTGGTACAGAGCAGTGGCACGCATCTCCTGAAATTGAGGGCTCTCGCCAATCAGCCACAACAAAGTACAGGCCAATTCAGCTGCAAAATGATCCTGGTTCCTAGCAAGTGTGTTTGCGGTTTCCGAAACCTGGCTTTCTAACAACATAATCACAGTGAGGCTTTGGCTGAATGTGGCATCTGCCTTGCTTACAAACTCAGCCATTTCCAGGAAAGGCTCTAGGAGACATAGCACAGTTTCTGTTATATCCCACTGTGCAATGGTCAACTGAATTTTGGAAGCATCTTTTACTGTTTTTGCTGTCAAAGTAAAGAAGGTGTCCACTGCTAGTCTCTGCACATGAAATCACTTCAGCATGTTGTATGTTGAGTTCCAGAGTGTACTAATCTCTGTAGGGCAGTACTGTAGTGGCATGTTTCTCTCAGTTGGATCTTCCTGATCTTGCGGCACGAAGCGCCTGATTTCCTGAAGTGGGCACATAACTTATGTGCCCTCACAACTGTCTTCTTTAGGAATTTATTACTCTCCAAAAATCTCTGAACGACAAGATGTAGTGAATGCACCATGCATGAAATTCTTTAAAAGCACAGAGCTCAATTCCTTTCCTAACATTGACTCTGTTATCTGCGTCTACAAACCCAACAGACAGACCAAGCAGTTCAAACTACTCCTTTGTCAGGTGCAGCAGTTTTTCACAAATGTTCTTGGCTGAATGGTGATTTGGGAAGTCTGTCATTGCAAGTACAGCTTGCTGTCTGTGCAGTTGATGGCTTGTAGCATCACACTTTGTCCAATGAACGGTGATAGAAATATACTCTATGCTCTGTCTTCTGGAGGACCACATGTCTGTCGTTAAGTGTACTCTGCCTTCACAATCACGCATAGCGCTCTGCACTGCAATGCTTTTTGTGCTGTATTGTACAGTTCCGGAAAGGTTTTGGCGGCAAAGTACATGCCTCCATTATGTCACAAAATACCTCATTCTCAACAAATGAAAATGGCAGCATGTCCACTGCAAGCATCTTTCTAACTACAGCAAGAATCTGCTGTACTGTTGGGTGAGATGCGGGCCATTTCTGTTGCTTTTGAACGGCTTGCTGAATCGCAGTTTGCACAGTTGCTGGGGCACTCCTTGTCTGTTCTGTGGATTGTTGCTGTCCAGAGTGGGTGCACCGGCATCATTCAGGATTGATTGGTGGTGATGCTTCATGTGGCTGTGCATTCCATTGGTTCCAGGCCTGCTGCCTCCTTCCTGTCCTTGCTTGATTTTCTGACTGCAGTATTTGCAATGAACCACAAGTTTCTTTTCATCACAAGGAACAAAGTGTTTCTAGACATCGAATATCTGGCCTGTTCATCCATCTGTGCTGGTGGCGGTGCCTACTGGTGATGACGATGCTGCTGATATTTCAAGATGCCTGGCTGGAGATGGGACTTCTGATGCTGGAGTCATGATTACTCTATCATTTTGCTGGGATGAGCTGTTCATTTGCTCTCATAATTGTCCTGTGCTTCTGTTTTGCCTGGGAAATTGTCCTCTAAACTCTGCACAAGTTCTTTGAAACAAGGGAGTGACTGAAGTACCTTGCGACATCCCCACTTGTTTGGAGGGTTGTGGTTTTGATTGCACTGTAAGGAATGGTTGACCAATCTTGGATCTTTTGCTAGGTGGTGCTGCATGAGGATTTCTTTCTGGAGGGTTATAGTCTGGGTCAATAACAGGGTCGTTCTCAATTTCCAACACACTCGCATCAGATTCTGTGTCTGAAAATGCATAATCAATGTTGCCCTCATAGTTCTGCTCCTCCTCAGGTCTGCTGTCTTCTACAACCGGGGGGTTGATTTCTTTTACATTCTCTTGGACCCCCTCGTCTTGCATCTCATGGGACTGTGGTTCTGAAGTTTCCATTTCATGACACTCCGTATCTGTTTTATCTAGACTGGAGATTACCTTCGATGACAAGGCTATGCTCATGTTCAGGAGTGCTTCAACACTACTTTTTAGGAGATAACTGTGGGGGCATTGTGCCTCACGATTCACCCAATTCACAAGTTGGGCCTGTTCATGAAGAGGACCAACTTACTGATGCTGTTCTTGCTGTTCCTCCAGCTGCTGCTGTGGTGATGGCGGTGGGGGCAGTGGCTGCTCCTGCCTCTCCACAGGTCATTGTTCTTGTTGTTCGTCCTGCTGCTGTTGTGGTGGCAGTGACTGCTGCTGGCTCTCCACAGGTTGTTGCTGCTGATTTTGGGTACAGGTCATTTCTCCAGCTGCTATACCAAGCAGATAGTTTCACAATGACATTTGGTGGTGTTGTCTGCTGCTGTTTCTGCTGCTGCTGCTGGCTCTGCAACGGCAGGTTGAAATCCAGATGTCTCCGGCTTCTGGTAATGAGTCTGACTGGTTTCTCAGGTCTATTGCTTCTGGTCACTGGTCTGCCACAATGATCATTGCTGGATACATGATGCTCCATGTCTTCAAATTAACTATATATATAAAACAAAGGGGATATGTTAGTGCTATCAGGGTGAAGCCATTTAACAAAGTAGAAAACTGCTGAAAAGGTTTGCATTTTTCACAAAAGCATGTATTAAACCTACAGTGTTTAAAACATGTATTAAACCTACAGGTGGCTTTACTAAACCACCTACGCAATGTAGTCCTTTAGTAAACCTCCTACACACCAATATGGCAGTAGCCGCAAAGGAACGCACAGGCAGCGGAAACTGTCATATCGCAGAATATTTTTATTAAACATTAAAAGTGTGTCAGACATGAAAGTTAAAAGTCTGACACACACATATAAACAAAGTGATGAGTACAAGACCATCATCATTCATATAAAACCTGTAGTGTACATTGCTTAAAATGACATTTTGATATTTAAAGAATAGCAGCAATCCCTGTTCTAATATTTTGATAAAATATGTAGTTTCCTAATCCAGAGAGATGCACACCATCTGCATGAAACATTCGATTATCCTCAGGGGTAATATTCAGATGCCAAACAGAACTCATGTTAATGTCCTTAAGGAATCCACCAACTTCCCGATTGACATTTTTAATACATTTATTCATGGCCCGCATATCTCTGGAATAGCAGGTTTTTTGTCTCATTATAAGATCGAAAAATAAAATGTTACCACCAGGAAACAGCTTAATTATTTCCAATAAATCCCTTTCCAGACGTTTTTTTGGACCCTCTTAATTTCCCCGATGTCATTTCCACCAGAATGGATAACAATGCAGGACGAATACGCAGATGTAGGTATTGATTTTTTAACTTTCAGCTGCAGTCTCCAAACCAGCACCAAGGTAGCCCCATGTAGAGTGCATTGCACTAATCCAGTCTAGAGGTAAAAAAAGGATGGACGATTGTGGCCAGATCCAAGTCTGAGATATACATCCTAAGCCAACATACCAGATGTAACTGGCGAAATGCCTCCTTCATCACAGCCGGCACCTGGACATCCAGGCGGAGCTGTGGATCCAGGAGCACCACCAGACTCCGAACCTGAGATACCAGGGGAGGACAGACCCCATCAATGATGGGGGTCATCACTCCCCCAGCTTTCCCCACAACCATCACCTCCATCTTGTCAGGATTTAACTTCAGGCGGCTCACCCTCATCCAGTTCCCACAGCTGCCAAACACCGGGTAAGCACCAAGACTGCTGGATCTGATGAAAATGAGAGAGATAGCAGGGTGTCATCAGCATATTGATGACACCATACACCAAACTCTCTATAGCACTTTTATACGGCTGTAGGTCCACCTTTTGCCCTCCTCTTGACCAGTCACCCACCCCGGCCTGCCCTAGCCAATTGAAAACAAATAGCAGAGACTGTTTCCACCAGAAATACTGCTTCTGCCAGGGGCGGAAAGTCTCTCCACCAGTTACTGCCTTCCCGCGCCGAAGTAGCAGCAAAACAAAGCTTACGGAACGCATCTGCAACAATGACGGGAACAGCAGGAAAAGTAGGGGAATGAAGCGCCACTTTCGAGCACCTAAGTTTAAAAATTTTGTTCAAAATGAACTATAACTCAGTTGGTCCTCTATGAATTGTTGATGCTTTCTGGCTGACACGACAAAAAAAGCTTTGATTGTTCCATTTAAAAAGAAAAGAGAAGGCGAGACCAGATACGAAAATAACAAAGAGCAAATAGTTTAAACCAATTATTAACTTCAGAATCTGCAAAATCCCTCTGCTTTCCCTAATATTTTCATTAATTATGATGCAAAATATGCTGAAATATCTGCAATGTATCTATTTCTCTGATGATTTAACGAATGATTGCTTAACCTAAGCAGCTGCTTACTGACTGATTTTCAATCTTAAAAGAAACTGTTTCTTTTTTGTGATGGAATATGGCATCACTCACCTGGGAAGTTACATTTATTTAATTATTTTTTTTATCCTGCCCTTCCCTAAAAAAGACTCAGGGAAGCTTACAAAAACAATTCATAAAAACTGTAAAATACAAAACCAACCTCCCCAAAAAACAACCCTCCCACAACCCCCAACAAAAGTCACCAAATACTAGAGGTGGGACCCCGGGCCCATTACCGGCTACCGGATTTACCGGTTACCGGTTCTCTAAAAACCAGATTCCCGGATTAAATCCGGTATACCGGTACCGGATTTATTTCATTGAGTTCAATGGGGCACTGTGTCCCCATTGAAATCAATGAAATAAATAGTACAATTAATTCCTCCCCCCTCCCCCTCCCAGGCTGCGCGGGTGGAAGGGGGGACACCCCCC
>QEPC01014287.1:4289397-4304495 GCA_003113815.1 Sphenodon punctatus
GGGGGGGGGGGGTTTCAGGAAGTGACGCCAGCTGATGCGGTGGATGTCCTGGGGTCTGTGCGAGCCACGTTGGGGACGGTGCTGGTGAGGGTGATCAATGCATCCTTGCAGCAGGGGAGGTTGTCGCCTAGTCTCAAGGAGGCTGTGGTGCACCCCCTGCTGAAGAAACCATCGTTGGACATGGATGCGCTCGCCAGCTACCGTCCTGTCTCTAACCTTCCCTTCTTAGGTTATTGATCGGGTGGTGGCGACCCAGCTCCAGGTGCATCTAGACAGCATTGGGTTCCTGGACCCTTTCCAATCTGGGTTCTGCCCCAGCTATGGCACCGAGACGGCGTTGGTGGCCTTGGTCGACGACCTCCACCGGGAGATGGATGCAGGATGTTCAACATTTCTCATCCTGCTAGATCTCTCAGCCGCTTTTGGTACCGTGGACTATGAGCTGCTGCTGAGCCAGCTGCGTGACCTGGGGGGTCTGGACGGGACTGTTCTTGAATGGTTCCGCTCATTCCTCTTGGGGAGAAGTCAGCGGATGGTGCTGGGAGCTGAGTCATCCTGCCCCCGCACCTTATCCTGCGGCATTCTGCAGGGTTCTATTCTGTCTCCATTATTGTTTAATGTATACATGCAGCCTTTGGGGGAGGTTGTGAGAGGGTTCGGGGTGCGATGTCACCAATATGCTGATGATACTTAGTTATACCTCTTTTTTTCAGCTGACCTAGATCCTGCCGTCTCATTGCTATCTCAGTGTTTGGAGGCCATGGTGGAATGGATGTGGCAGAGCAGATGGAAGCTCAACCCTGATAAAACAGAGGTGATGGTGGTGGGAGAGCGAGGGATGTGTCAGCCCCCCTGGTTGGGGGGGTTCGCCCTCCCATAGCTCGGGAGGATCGGAGTCTGGGGGTGATTTTGAATGCGGACCTCCGCCTGGAGCGGCAGGTGGAGGCAGTGGCGAAAGCTGCCTTCCTCCAGTTATATCTGGTGCGGAGGCTGCGTCCGTTCATCTCTGGCCCGGACCTGGCCTCCCTCATCCATGTCTTCGTCACCTTGAGGCTGGACTACTGCAACGCGCTCTATGTGGGGCTGCCCTTGTTCCTGGTTCGTAGCCTGCAGCTAGTGCAGAATGCGGCAGCCTGCCTCCTGTCAGGGATGGGCCGTCAGGAGCATATAACACCTGTGTTCCGGACTCTGCACTGGCTACCAATAGCGTGCCGAGCCAGGTTCAAGGTATTGGTGTTAATATACAAGGCCCTTCATGGTCTGGGCCTCTCATACTTCAGGGACTGCCTCGCCCTCCGTGCCCCAGAGCGACTCCTTCAGTCTGCCGGGGGTGCCTTCTTGGAGGTCCCCCATGTTAAGTGGGGGGCCACAATGGTGAGGGCATTCTTGGTGGCCGGGCCGCGCCTCTGGAATTCCCTCCCGGAGGAAGCTCGCCTGGCCCCAAGCCTTTTGACGTTTCGGCGAATCTGTAAGACCTCGTTGTTCACCCAGGCCTTTGGGGAGGGGGTGGGATGGGGTAGGGGGTGTTTTATCTTCCCCCACCCTTATTTATTTATTATCACAGCCTGTTTTATTGAAGTGTTTTTATGGATTGGTTTTATTATTATATTGTTTATAAATTTATAAATTGTTTTATAATTAACATGTTAGCCACTCCAAGTAGGGCTGTAGTGGAATATCTCAGCGGTAGCTATTTCCGGCGGAAACAGTGTTTCCGCAATTAGTGGAACGGCATGGCAGAGGCTTTCATTCCGCGGTTTCATTCCGCAGTTCCACTTATTTAATTCCGCAACTTAGTGGAATCGTGGAAACATGACATTTTCGCTATTTCCGCAATTCCGCCAGCGCCAAAAAATAGCGGAATAGCGGTTTTCCGCGATTTCCGCAATTTTTCCGCAATTTTTCCGCAATTCCGCGATTTGCAGAATTCCGGCGGAATTAGCGGAATATCCGCAGAAAAGTCACGGTGTGGGGCGGGCAGTTCCGAAATGGCAGAACGGAATCACGGCGCGGTAAAAGCTGCTGCTGCGTCAGCCCTAACTCTAAGCTGTTGGCAGGAGGGGCGGGATAAAAATTGAATAAATAAATAAATAAATATGGGCACTGGAAGGGTGAGCTGGTGGAGAGGGTCCGGCAGGCAGAGAGGGTTCTGGAGAGTGCGCAGCAGCAGCAGCAGGAGGAAACCCCTGGGGATGGTGGGAGCAGCCACCCCTTTCAGCCAGCAGGGTCTATCTCTGCAAGCAGCCCGAGCAGTAGCAGCACCAGCAGCAGCACCCCTATTGCTTCTGGATGATGTGGATGGACAGTCCTCCCTGGAATGTAGGCCCCAGAACCCTGAGGGTGGGTCCTCAGGCTGGAGTGGCTGCTGCTTGATACGGTGGAATGACAACTCCCCATGAGTGGAATGATGGACCCTGAACCCTGAGGGTGGGTCCTGGGGCTGGAGTGGATGGAGAACTTTGAAGGCCAAAGTGGAGAAGGGTTCCATGTGACAGCTCCCTGTGAACGGAATGACAGCTTCAGAACCCTGATGGTGGGTCCTGGGGCTGGAGTAGCTGGCACCCCTGCTCGTCTGGGTGTTGCAGGTGGAGCAGCAGCAGAGGCCCAGCCAGGGCTCAGTGGCTGGTATCCCTACTTGGCCGGGCGTTGCAGGCTGGCTAACCTTGATGTGGGACACGTGCAGACAAGTGGAATGACAGCTCTCCCTGCTTGTAATGTAGACCCCAAAACCCTGAGGGTGGGTCCTGGGACTGGAATGGCTGGAGAACTTTGAAAGCTGAAGTGGAGAAGGGTTCCATGTGAACAGCAGTCGAACATGTGTCAGTTGGTCCTAAGAGATAGGCGAGTGCCATTCCGACTTCAAGGCCCTCGCAGATGATGAAAGATAATCACGTACCTGAAGGAAGAGCTGACTGATTTTGCCCTGCAGTGGATGGATGGTGGTTTATCTTCCAAATTCCTTCTGGTTCTAGTCAACTTGGTGAAGTTCAACAGGTACTATCTGGTAACCTTACCGGAATGATTGTGTGCTACCTGGAGAACTTTGAAGGCCAAAGTGGAGAAGGGTTCTACGTGACGGGTCCCCATGAATGGAATGATGGCCTCAGAACCCAGATGGTGGGTCCTGGGGCTGGAGTGGCTGCTTCTAGATCCTGAGTATAACATCTAAATCTATTTAATCTAATCTAAACAAATGAAGCGATGGACGTAAATGTGTGCAAAGAAATGGATGAAGTAGTAGTAGGAGGACGGCAATGGATTGGGAGGAATACAAACTGCTGGGAGAGTGAGAGTTCTGAAAACGCCTGCTGACTGAGGCATGTGTGGGTGAGTGTAAGGAGCATGTGGGTGAGTGAAAGAGGCTGTGTGTTGTACTTTGTGCCGGACTGAAGAGAGAGTGAGTCAAGAGTAGGAAGCAAGTGTGCTGTGGTGTCTTCCCCCTATCTCCCTCTCGGGGGTCTGGGTCCACATTACCCCTTTACTTCCCCATCCCTTGACACAGAGCCACCATGAACTCCCTCTGCCATGGACCATGGTGGAGGGGGAAACACACTAGGCTGTCCTTCACAATGGACATGTCCAAGTGCAGTGTGAGCCCTGGGGATGGAACCCACTGAGTGCCAAGAGAGCATTCCGGTTGCTGTCAGGAGACCTAAAGGGAGTCAGGTTCAGATCCCCGAATCCGGAGTGGTAAGAAGTCACAGCCAGGAATGGTCTCAGCCCAAAGTGTGTGAGAGCCGCGATCTCCCATTCCACCCCATTGTAATATTCAACCAGCCCCCACCTGTCGGTGCACTCATCTGAGCTATGGCCATCTACAAGATTGAGGAGCAAATGACTGACGTGCAGCAGCAGCAGCAGCAGCAGCAGCAGCAGCAGCAGCAGACATTGGTTTGCCAGGGCACAGAACCCATGGCACAGCAGAGGCAGCAGAATCGGACATTGGATTGCCGGGGTACAGAACCCATGGCACAGTACAGACACTACAGCATAGGCGGCATTAGGAGTTGAACCCTGAGGGTGGGTTTCGGGGCTAGAGTAGCAGCATCTGACTGCAGTGGAAGGACAACCCTCCCAGTCCCTGCCCTTTATGTACGTACGTATCCTTCTGGAGAAGGTTGGAGTGAGTTATTGACTATTTTTGTAAATCCCCACTTTTCTGTTTAAATGGAATTTGTCCCTGAATGCTCGAGTGGGAAATCTTTGCCCTATTTTCCAGCGTTGCAGGCTGACTTGGATGACATGGGTGGGAAAGTGGCAGAGGTCACTAGGCCATGCCAGAGCAGCAGTGATCTTGGTGGTAGTAAGAAATAATCAATCATACTCAAATGAGTACTTTGAAGGACGAAGTGGGGAAGGGTTCCATGTGAACAGCCGTTGTTGAACAAGAGATGCGAGCTGGGCCCTTCTTGTCGATCGCCCAAGACTGGTTGGCATGGGTGGGGGATCAGCAGAGGCCCGGCCAGGACTCGGTGACTGGCACCCCTGCTTGGCCAGGCATTAGGGATGTGCAAACACGGTTCGGAGTTCGGGCTGAACTCGGCCTGTTTAGATGACCAAACTCAACACCTGAACCAAACGCTCGAATGGCCGAACAGTTTGGAAAAGTTCGGGGGTGGGAAAAATGTGACTGCAAGGTGGGAAAAACGTGACTGGAAATGGGAGGCAGCTGAGGAGCAGACTTCCTGGTACAGTGGAGACCAGGGGTGGTTTCAGGGTCAAATGATACCAATACAAAAAAAAAATTGAATTCGGTTTCAGTATCGATAGCACTATTTTTGGCTGTTCGGCCAACTTTGGCTGAACCGAACTCCGCCGAACTGAACAGCCGAACCTGAACTTGGATTTTGGACCGAACATCCGAACCGCATTCTGTTCACCCATCCCTACCGGGCATTGAAGACTGGCTGGCATGGGTGGGGGTTTGGGCCACCTGCAGACGGGTGGAACGATGAGTCCCCGCGAGCAGCGGAATGAAGACCCCAGAATCCTGATGGTGGGTCCTGGGGTTGGAGTGGCTGGCACCCCTGCTCGGCCGGGAATTGCAGGCTGGCCAGCATCAGTGGAGCAGTTGCAGAGGCCCGGCCGGGGCTCGGTGGCTGGCACCCCTGCTCAGCCGGGTGTTGGAGACTTGCATCCTATTCGTCGGATCCGAACAAGCTATTCTGCCAATTGGGCAAGCCTTGCCCAGTGGTGAATCATGTGGCCACCCAGTAGCAGACTTTGGTTTGCCCAGAGGCAGCATTGACAACATTGACACAGCAGGAGCAGACTTTTGATTGCCCATAGGCATCACTGGCAACATTGGCACAGCAGGAGTAGACACTGGATTGCCCAGAGGCATCATTGGCACAGCAGAATCAGACACTGGATTGCCCAGAGGCAACATTGGCAACATTTGCACAACAGGAGCAGACTTTGGATTGCCCAGAGGCAGCATTGGCACAGCAGCAGCAGACATTGGGTTACCCAGAGGCAGCATTGGCACAGCAGCAGCAGACATTGGGTTGCCCAGAGGCGGCATTGGCACAGCAGGAGCAGACACTGGATTGCCCAGAGGCAACCTAAATCAATCTAATCCTACTCTAAATAAATCCAAAAAACAGGGGAATGGAATCACTGCAGCAGAGTGCAGAAATTGGATTGCCCGGGTACAGAACCCATTGCACAGACATCATAGCCAGCATTGGCAGCAGCAGCAGACGCTGGGTTACCCGGGTACAGAAGCCATGGCTCAGACAGCAGAGGCAGCATTGGAAGCAGCAGCAGACAATGGGTTGCCCGGGTACAGAACTCATGGCTCAGACAGCAGTACAGGCAGCATTGGGAGCAGCAGCAGACATTGAGTTGCCTGGGTACAGAACCCATAGCTCAGACAGCAGCACAGGCAGCACTGGGAGCAGCAGCAGACATTGAGTTGCCTGGGTACAGAACCCATGGCTCAGACAGCAGCAGAGGCAGCATTGGGAGCAGCAGCAGACATTGGGTTGCCCAGGTACAGAATCCTTGGCTCAGACAGCAGAGGCAGCATTGGGAACAGAATCAGACATTGGGTTGCCCGGGTACAGAACCCATGGCTCAGACAGCAAGGCAGCATTGGGAGTAGCATCAGACATTGGGTTGCCCGGGTACAGAAGCCATAGCTGAGACAGCAGCACAGGCAGCATTGACAGCAGCAGCAGAATTTGCCTGTACGCAGCACTCATGGAGCCAGGATGGTAGGATTTGCCAGGGAAGAGCTCCCAGACAGCAGCAGACGGCAGCAGCAGGATTGCGTGGGCACATTTGGATTGGCAAGGGCAGAGCACCCATGGACCAGCAGACAGCAGCAGCGGGATTACCAGGCCAGCGGGGCACATCACCCAGGGTTTACAAGGGCAGGCAGACAGGCAGTGTGGCATGAGCAGAAGGCAGGCAGACTGAGGCAAGCTTTGATCTACTCCCGCTGCCTTGACTTCTTATCCTCCAACTCCTCCCTTGACCCCCTCCAATCTGGCTTCCGCCCCCTTCATTCTACTTCATTCTACTGAAACTGCTCTCGCTAAGATCACCAATGATCTTCTGGTGGCTAAATCTAAATGTCTCTATTCCATTCTTGTCCTCCTTGATCTCTCTGCTGCCTTCGATACTGTTGACCACTCACTCTTGCTGGATTCCCTTCACTCCCTTGGCTTTTGTGGCTCTGTCCATAACTGGTTCTCCTCCTACCTCTCTGACCGCTCCTTTAATGTGTCTCTCTCCAACTCCACCTCCTCCTCCTTCCCCCTCTCAGTTGGTGTTCCTCAAGGCTCTGTTCTTGGCCCTCTCCTCTTCTCGATCTATACCTCATCCTTAGGCAAACTCATTGCCTCCCATGGCTTCCAATACCACCTCTATGCTGATGACACTCAACTCTATCTCTCTACTCCCTCTCTCTCTCCCTCTGTTCAAGCTCGTCTCATCAACTGTCTCTCTGACATCTCTACCTGGATGTCTCAACGTCAACTCAAACTCAACATGGCTAAAACTGAACTCCTTATCTTCCCCCCTCATCCTTCCTCTCCTTCCTCACTGTCAATAACTATTGATGGAGTCACCATCCTGCCTGTCCCCCAAGCCCGTAGCCTAGGCTTCATCTTTGACTCAGCCCTTTCTTTTAAACCCTACATTGACTCTGTTGCTAAATCCTGTCGCTTCTCCCTCCATAACATTGCTAAGATTCGCCCTTTTCTCTCTGTCTCGTCTGCCAAAACTCTTGTTCATGCTCTGGTCATCTCTCGCCTCGATTACTGTAACCTCCTTCTCACTGGCCTTCCCCGGTCTCACCTTTCTCCCCTCATCTCTGTCCAAAACTCTGCTGCCAGGGTCATCTACCTCGCCAGTCGCTTCGACCATGTGCAGCCCCTCCTCTCTTCGCTTCACTGGCTTCCCCTTCCTGAACGAATCCTGCACAAGCTCCTAGTCTTCACCTATAAAGCTCTTCACAACCTTGCTCCCCCCTACCTCTCTGCACTTATCGCCCTCCATACTCCAGCCCGTGCACTTCGCTCCTCCTCTGTCCCTTCTCTCACCCTTCCACGCCTTCCCTGCTCCCCTAAGCGCCTTCGTCCCTTCTCACTTGCTGCCCCCCATGCCTGGAACTCCCTCCCTGTCCACATCCGCCTTGCCCCCTCCCTTCATACCTTCAAATCTCTCCTTAAAACTCACCTCTTTCGCTCTGCTCTGTCTGACTCTTTATCCTGCTGAGCCACTATTCCTATACCTACGATCGGTTTACCCTTATCCTTGCAACATGGACCTGCCTGCTGTCATTCTCATCGTAACCAAGCCAAGTACGTGCACTTGAGACCTCGCATCTTCATGAATGTTAGACCCCTTGTCTCTCCCTCTGTTCCCCTTCCTAAGTCTCTCCCCCAGCTCCTGTCTCTCAGATTGTAAGCCCTAGGGGCAGGGACCGTGTCTATTTTATTACTTTGTAAAGTGCCAGGTACACTGCTGGCGCTATATAAATGTTTGTTAATAATAATAATAATAATAATCTAGGGCCCCTGGGCAGGCGGGCAGCATGGCATGAGCAGAAGGCACTGGCAGGCAGACTGAGGCAGGCTTTGATCTAAGGCCCCATGGCGGGCAGGTGGGCAGCGTGGCATAAGCAGAAGGCACTGGCAGACAGACTGAGACAGGCTTTGATCTAGGGCCACCTGGGCAGGCGGGAGGGCAGCGTGGCATGAGCAGAAGGCACTGGCAGGCATGCTGAGGCAGGCTTTGATATAGGGCCCCCTGGGGGGGGCGGGCAGCGTGGCATGAGCGGAAGGCACTGGCAGGCAGACTGAGGCAGGCTTTGATCTAGGGCCCCTGGGCAGGTGGGCGGGTGGACAGTGTAGCATGAGCAGAAGACACTGGCAGGCAGACTGAGTCAGGCTTTGATCTAGGGCCACCTGGGCAGGCGGAGGGCAGCGTGGCATGAGCAGAAGGCACTGGCTGACTGAGGTAGGCTTTGATCTAGCCCACCTGGACAGGCAGGTGCGCAGACAGGCAGCGTGGCATGAGCATGGGAAGGTAGACTGAGGCAGGCTTTGATCTAGACCACCTATTAACTATTCTAAAACCTATATTATATCTACAAAGGGCTAGTCCTACTACCAGGCCAGCGGGGGACATCACACAGGATTTGCAAGGATGGGCAGACAGGCAGTGTGGCAGGAGCGGAAGGCAGGCAGACTGAGGCAGGCTTGAATCTAGGCCACCTGGGTGGGCAGCGTGGCATGAGCGGAAGTCAGGCAAACTGAGGCAGGGTTTGAGCTTTGCAACCTGGGTGGGTAGACAGGCATCATGGTATGAGAGGCAGTAGGGAAGGCAGGCTGAGATCTTGGCAGGGCACTCGGATAGGCTGATGAAGACTGTGCAGCACGAGAGAGAGAGAGCCAGTCAGATAGGCAGGCCGAGATCGTCTAGCCAGAGACTGGCTGGCAGGCTTACAGTTTCCTAATGCCACCCTGTGTCATGAGGTCAGTCATATAAGCCAGTCAAGGTGGGGGAGGGGGAAGGGTGGGCGCCAGGCATTGGGAGGGAGGGACAGCACCTCAGCACAGCAGCAGTAGCCCTAGCCCAGATTGAGGAGGAGCTCCGCCACTGCCGTCACCACGCTGCCTGCCCTGCTTTGCACGGCCACATGCTCCCTGGAGTGCCCTGCACAATCGATCTGCAGCTCCTGCTCGCGGGGGTGGCTGCTTCCACTCCCACCATCCCCAGGGGCGTCCTGTTGCTGCTGCCACCACGCACTCTCAAAAGCCCTCTCTGCCCACTGGACCCTCTCCACCAGCTCCGCCTTCCAGTACCCATAGAGTGCTGTCTGCTGTGCCACTCTGCCCTTGACCCTGGGGGCATAGTTACTAGCACATATTCCTCTGCTTCAGCAGCTCAGCAAACCGCCCTGTCAGCCCTGCCTTCAGCTGCTGCGCCAGGCCGACCGCCTCAGACCCCAGCTTTCTGCCATCAGGGCCACCATCCTGCTCCTGGAGAATCTCCTCCAGCCTCCTGAGGAGACTCTGGACCAGAGGAGCCACCTGGCTGATGCTGGCCCTGGAGGAGCTGATGGTCTCCGTCCCGGCCAGAAATGGTCTCAGAACAAAGACTGTTTGGGAGAAGATGTTCCATTCCACCCCATTGTACCCTGGAGATGCCCTGTTCTCTGTTACCAGTTGCACTTGATGCAAGGTGGCTTTCTGTTCCACAAGCCACTCGAGCATCAAGTACGTGGAATTCCACCTGGTGGAAGCATCCTGCACCAGCTGGTGCACTGGGAACCTTGTTCTGCCTGCTTGGCCCAGAGGAGCTCACTGCCCTTCATGCTTCGGTTAAAAAAAACCTGCCAGCTTTCTCCCCCGCTGTATCAGGGAGCTAAGGGTGCCTTCTCCAATCCCCTTGTCCCCCAAGCCCAGAGCATCCCTGACCACCAGGTGAAGGGTGTGTGCAGCGCAAGGGATGCTGGTGAATCCACCATCGTGGACTGCCCTCAATATGTTTGTCCCGTTGTCCGTCACCACGCATCCCTTGGTGAAGGGCGCACCTGGCGTGACCCACTCCCTTGACATGGCAGTCAGGGCTGCCTCAATTTTTACAGAGGTGTGGGGGACATCCATAACTTCGGCCTGAAGCATGACCCACCAATACCCTGCTTCAAGTTTGCTCCTGCCACTCCTGAAAGCTGCCTCCGGGTCCTGCCACCAGTGTGCCGTTACCACCAGGTATGCATGCTGGGCGTTCCTGGTGGACCACAGGTCCGTGGTGAAGTGGACTGTGGCCCCCCCATCACCTGCCAGCTGCTCCCTCACCCGCTGCTTAGAGCCTGGTACAGGGCTGGCACCACCTGCTGACTCAGGGTGATGTGGGACGGTGGCTGAAACTGGGGGGCCAGGAACCCAATCAAGCGCTTAAACCCAATATCCCCCACCATGGAGAAGGGCTGTTCATCCACTGTGATCATTTCCCCCAATAGGCGCATGGCTTTCTTCTGAAAGCCATGCTACCCTCTGTGTCCTGCAGCTGCCAACTGAGTTAGCAGCTGCCCCCACCCCAGCTCCTCCATGGTGCACTGATGCTGCTGGCGAGGCTGCTGCTGCTGTTCTTCCCCCCTAGCAGGAATACTAGTGCTCCTGCTGCTAGAGGCAGCTTTTGGAGCAGGACGCTTGCCCGCTGATGGAGGCGTGCAACTGGCCACTGGGGTTGGGAACCCACTGGCGTCCACTGCCCCTACCTTCCTGCTTAGCAGCACAGCGCTGTGGCATGATTTGAGGTGCCTCGCCATGGGAGTTGTGTCAAGGTTGGTGAGCACCTGCCCACGCTTCACCATCTTCTGGCACAAACTGTACTGCCCCTCCCTGGGATCGTCCGTCCGCACCAACTTAAAATGCTCCCAGACCAAAGATTTTTTTGCCCCCTCCTGCCTTCTGACCCGCACCGAGTGACACACTGCTGGGAGACGGGGCAGGACATGGTGGCAACACAGCTCGCGAGGGACAGCCATCACCTCAGCACCAGCAGATACCTCCTCCACAGAACTGCTGTCTGCCTTGCTCTCCCCAATCTCAGGCATGTCCCCCCGCGAAGGGGAGTACTCAGCCCCTGAGCCAGATAGACTCCCTACCATGCTGCTGCTGCCACTCTGAGAAGCACTATCCTCTGCCCCCTATAGCTGCTGCTGCTGCTGCTGCTCTACTCCCTGCTGCCATTGCCCGGAGATCGGGCCCTGCCTCTAGCAGCCGGGGTGGGATCCACCAGCCTTGGACTGCTGGGAATCACCTCTACAATGGGGGCCAATAGTGGCCCCTGAGGAACTTCGACCCCTGAAGCACCTGCAGCCGGAGATGAGACAGCCTCAACCTCCTCCACTGCAGGTGTTGCAGTGCCCTGCATGCCAGTGGAGAACGCTGCCAGGAGGCGATGCCTAACTACCTCCCCACCCCTCAATGTCACTAGTGCTGGGAGCCTCAGAAGCCTGTGGCCTAAAATCAGGCCTGTGAAGCTTGGGGCGTGGTGATGGGCTCTGGCTGCTGCATGCAGCCACTCCACTGGCATGGCCCTTTCCACCTCTGGCACGTGCCCCATTGCCTCCCCTACGGGCAACAGACCGGCCTCTCCTTCCCTTCTCAATTTGTCCTGAAAAAATAATGCAGCACACAAAGATGTTACATTTTATTTTTTAATTCAATTTTACGGCCTGGACCCTGCCTATCTGCGGGATCGCCTTACTCTCCATCTGCCCGTGCGACCCCTGAGATCATCCGTGGGGGCCTTTTTGGGGGTTCCCCGGATGAGACGGGTAGCTACTGATGTGAGATATTTTTCAGTGGCTGCCCCTGTGCTGTGGAATTCACTCCCAGAGGAGGCTCGGTTGGCCCCCACCCTCCTGTCATTTCGATGTTTGTGTAAGACCTGGCTGTTCTGCCTGGCTTTTGGCGAGGGGGGCGGGGTAGGGTGGGGGAAGTGGGATTTGGGAGGGAGGGTGTGTTTTTATTAGGGATGGGACATTGGGCAAAAAACCGGCTACCGGTTTTACCGGTTACCGGATTGCAAAAATCCGGTTTACCGGATTAAAACCGGTTTACCGGTGCCGGATCTATTGCATTGATTTCAATGGGGATCTGTCNCCTGGAGTGCCCTGCACAATCGATCTGCAGCTCCTGCTCGCGGGGGTGGCTGCTTCCACTCCCACCATCCCCAGGGGCGTCCTGTTGCTGCTGCCACCACGCACTCTCAAAAGCCCTCTCTGCCCACTGGACCCTCTCCACCAGCTCCGCCTTCCAGTACCCATAGAGTGCTGTCTGCTGTGCCACTCTGCCCTTGACCCTGGGGGCATAGTTACTAGCACATATTCCTCTGCTTCAGCAGCTCAGCAAACCGCCCTGTCAGCCCTGCCTTCAGCTGCTGCGCCAGGCCGACCGCCTCAGACCCCAGCTTTCTGCCATCAGGGCCACCATCCTGCTCCTGGAGAATCTCCTCCAGCCTCCTGAGGAGACTCTGGACCAGAGGAGCCACCTGGCTGATGCTGGCCCTGGAGGAGCTGATGGTCTCCGTCCCGGCCAGAAATGGTCTCAGAACAAAGACTGTTTGGGAGAAGATGTTCCATTCCACCCCATTGTACCCTGGAGATGCCCTGTTCTCTGTTACCAGTTGCACTTGATGCAAGGTGGCTTTCTGTTCCACAAGCCACTCGAGCATCAAGTACGTGGAATTCCACCTGGTGGAAGCATCCTGCACCAGCTGGTGCACTGGGAACCTTGTTCTGCCTGCTTGGCCCAGAGGAGCTCACTGCCCTTCATGCTTCGGTTAAAAAAAACCTGCCAGCTTTCTCCCCCGCTGTATCAGGGAGCTAAGGGTGCCTTCTCCAATCCCCTTGTCCCCCAAGCCCAGAGCATCCCTGACCACCAGGTGAAGGGTGTGTGCAGCGCAAGGGATGCTGGTGAATCCACCATCGTGGACTGCCCTCAATATGTTTGTCCCGTTGTCCGTCACCACGCATCCCTTGGTGAAGGGCGCACCTGGCGTGACCCACTCCCTTGACATGGCAGTCAGGGCTGCCTCAATTTTTACAGAGGTGTGGGGGACATCCATAACTTCGGCCTGAAGCATGACCCACCAATACCCTGCTTCAAGTTTGCTCCTGCCACTCCTGAAAGCTGCCTCCGGGTCCTGCCACCAGTGTGCCGTTACCACCAGGTATGCATGCTGGGCGTTCCTGGTGGACCACAGGTCCGTGGTGAAGTGGACTGTGGCCCCCCCATCACCTGCCAGCTGCTCCCTCACCCGCTGCTTAGAGCCTGGTACAGGGCTGGCACCACCTGCTGACTCAGGGTGATGTGGGACGGTGGCTGAAACTGGGGGGCCAGGAACCCAATCAAGCGCTTAAACCCAATATCCCCCACCATGGAGAAGGGCTGTTCATCCACTGTGATCATTTCCCCCAATAGGCGCATGGCTTTCTTCTGAAAGCCATGCTACCCTCTGTGTCCTGCAGCTGCCAACTGAGTTAGCAGCTGCCCCCACCCCAGCTCCTCCATGGTGCACTGATGCTGCTGGCGAGGCTGCTGCTGCTGTTCTTCCCCCCTAGCAGGAATACTAGTGCTCCTGCTGCTAGAGGCAGCTTTTGGAGCAGGACGCTTGCCCGCTGATGGAGGCGTGCAACTGGCCACTGGGGTTGGGAACCCACTGGCGTCCACTGCCCCTACCTTCCTGCTTAGCAGCACAGCGCTGTGGCATGATTTGAGGTGCCTCGCCATGGGAGTTGTGTCAAGGTTGGTGAGCACCTGCCCACGCTTCACCATCTTCTGGCACAAACTGTACTGCCCCTCCCTGGGATCGTCCGTCCGCACCAACTTAAAATGCTCCCAGACCAAAGATTTTTTTGCCCCCTCCTGCCTTCTGACCCGCACCGAGTGACACACTGCTGGGAGACGGGGCAGGACATGGTGGCAACACAGCTCGCGAGGGACAGCCATCACCTCAGCACCAGCAGATACCTCCTCCACAGAACTGCTGTCTGCCTTGCTCTCCCCAATCTCAGGCATGTCCCCCCGCGAAGGGGAGTACTCAGCCCCTGAGCCAGATAGACTCCCTACCATGCTGCTGCTGCCACTCTGAGAAGCACTATCCTCTGCCCCCTATAGCTGCTGCTGCTGCTGCTGCTCTACTCCCTGCTGCCATTGCCCGGAGATCGGGCCCTGCCTCTAGCAGCCGGGGTGGGATCCACCAGCCTTGGACTGCTGGGAATCACCTCTACAATGGGGGCCAATAGTGGCCCCTGAGGAACTTCGACCCCTGAAGCACCTGCAGCCGGAGATGAGACAGCCTCAACCTCCTCCACTGCAGGTGTTGCAGTGCCCTGCATGCCAGTGGAGAACGCTGCCAGGAGGCGATGCCTAACTACCTCCCCACCCCTCAATGTCACTAGTGCTGGGAGCCTCAGAAGCCTGTGGCCTAAAATCAGGCCTGTGAAGCTTGGGGCGTGGTGATGGGCTCTGGCTGCTGCATGCAGCCACTCCACTGGCATGGCCCTTTCCACCTCTGGCACGTGCCCCATTGCCTCCCCTACGGGCAACAGACCGGCCTCTCCTTCCCTTCTCAATTTGTCCTGAAAAAATAATGCAGCACACAAAGATGTTACATTTTATTTTTTAATTCAATTTTACGGCCTGGACCCTGCCTATCTGCGGGATCGCCTTACTCTCCATCTGCCCGTGCGACCCCTGAGATCATCCGTGGGGGCCTTTTTGGGGGTTCCCCGGATGAGACGGGTAGCTACTGATGTGAGATATTTTTCAGTGGCTGCCCCTGTGCTGTGGAATTCACTCCCAGAGGAGGCTCGGTTGGCCCCCACCCTCCTGTCATTTCGATGTTTGTGTAAGACCTGGCTGTTCTGCCTGGCTTTTGGCGAGGGGGGCGGGGTAGGGTGGGGGAAGTGGGATTTGGGAGGGAGGGTGTGTTTTTATTAGGGATGGGACATTGGGCAAAAAACCGGCTACCGGTTTTACCGGTTACCGGATTGCAAAAATCCGGTTTACCGGATTAAAACCGGTTTACCGGTGCCGGATCTATTGCATTGATTTCAATGGGGATCTGTC
>QEPC01014287.1:4304555-4359470 GCA_003113815.1 Sphenodon punctatus
CCCCACCCCAGGGATCACCCTACCCCCCCACCCAAGGATCGCCTACCTTTGGTGCTCCGGGCGGCTTCAGCGCTGGCTGTGGCTGCCGGCTTCAGCACTTACTAGGCCTTCTGGGGAACTTCCGGGTTTCCCCGGAAGACCTAGTAAGTGCTGAAGCTGGCAGCCACAGCCAGCGCTGAAGCCTCTGGACCACCATGCTGCCGCTGCCGCCGCCCGGAGCACCAAAGGTAGGCGATCCTTGGGTGGGCGGGTAGGGTGATCCCTGGGGTGGGGGGTTAAACCACCCCCCACCCCAGGGATCACCCTAGTACCTACCTGCTAGTGCAGGCTCCGGGTCGCCGCCAGCGGCCGGGAGCCAGGGCCTTCGGGGAATTTAAAAAAATTTAAAAAAAAATCCAGGGTGGGGGGTGTGTGTCCCCTCTTCCACCCGCACAGCCTGGACGGGGGAGGGAAAAGTGGTTGGTTTTTTTTTCTTTTTTTACATTGTGGCCATTCATTTCAATGGCCGCAATGTAAAACAATCCAGCACAACCGGTACCCCCAATATCCGGATTAATCAGATACTGCCAGTACAGCAAAATACCGGCAGTATCGGATACTGGATAATCCGAACTTTCCACCCCTAGTTTTCATTATTTGTTTTAAAATTTGTAGATTTATTTTAAAATGTTTTATTGTTGAATTTTGTTTTTGTGCATGTTGTTCGCCGCCCCGAGCTGCCTTTGGGCAGGAGGGGCAGGATATAAGTTTTGAATAAATAAATAAATAAATAGTATGGAACTAAATGGATTATCTAATACTAAAAAGGACAAGTTGTACAAACACACTGAATGTTAAAACTAAATTACTAAACTCTATCTCTATCACTAAGCTAACTCATCTATCTATCTATCTATCTATCTATCTATCTATCTATCTATCTATCTATCTATCTGATGGGGGGGGAAACACGAACAAGACAGGGAAGGGTACAAAACTGAAATGAAACCTAAATCAATGTAATCCTACTCTAAATAAATCCAAAAAGAGGGGAAGGGAATCAGGGATGGAATATATGGGAAGGATTGGGGGGAGGGAGGAAAATTGAACACAGGGAGGGTAAAAAAATTGAACACGGGTAAAAGCTAAAAATAACTCCTAAATCTATCTAATCTAAGGTAAATAAATGAAGCTAGGTAGGTAAATATGTGGGAATGGGTGAATAGGAGTAGGATGGCAATGGATTGTGACTTTGGGAGGAACTGGGAGAGAGGGAGGCTTCTGTAAAACACTGCTGAAAGGATCAGTGGCTAGCTCAGAAGGTTTTGGAAAGGGGAGGGCAATTACTTTTGTTTCTTTGCTGCTTCTGCCTTTCCACAAGCCCCATTGGCTCAGTGCAGGCTAACCTGTGGTCATTTGCAGCCTGCCAAGCCAGTGGTGTGAGGAAAAGAGGGCTTGGGACTGGTCAGGCAGGCTGCTATTCCAAGCCTCTCCACCCCTGACGCCAGGAAGTCTGCTCCTGAGCTGTTCCCCCTCCTCCCTAGGCTTGTTTACCACGTTTTTCCTGCCCAAACTCAACCGAACTTTTCCGAACTGTTTGGAAGTTCGAACGTTCAGTTCGGTCCACCAAACATGCCGAGTTCGGCCCGAACACCGAACATCCGAACCGCGTTCGCACATCCTTACTGACAAGAAGAGTAACAAGGCAAGGGAGTGGAGGGACTGAGGCTAGGTATCCCAGGTATAGCCATATGGGACCTGCAGCACTGATGCTTCACTAACAGTCAAGACTTATTAGCAAACATGGCGCTCTCTTGGCTTATCTCATATGCCAACTAAGTTTGGATGAGAGAGGTGGTGGTCGAAGTGAGGATGCCTAGCACAGTGCGTACACAGAAAGCACATAATCCTCCTCTTGAGCTAGCATGCTTTTCTCCCACAGTCTCCATTGTGAAATTATGACAAAATCGAAGAGTTTCTGCAGAAAAGAATAATAGAATCTTAGAGTTGGAAGTGACCTCAGAAGTCATCTAGTCCAATCCCCTGCTCAGTGCAGGAAATCCACAGCTACAGCATCCCTGACTGATGGTTGTCCAGCCTCTGTTTGAAAACCTCCAGCAAAGGGGAACCCACCACCCTAGGCAGTCTGTTCCACTGTTGAACAGCTGTTAATGTTAAGAAGTGCTTCCTAATGTTTAGCCGAAATCTGCTTTCTTGTAATTTGAACCCATCGGTTCTAGTCTTGCCCCTAGGAGCAACAGAGAACAAGTCTGTTCTTTCTTCTATGCGGCAGCCCTCCAGCTATTTGAAGATGGCTATCAAGTCTTCCCTTAGTCTTCTTTTCTCCAGGCTAAACATACCCAGCTCCTTGCGGCGAACCACGCTTTCCAAAGGAATCTGATGTTATTAGGAAACTCTCATCCTGCCATAGCATAAACCCTTTCCCACAGGCATAATGCATTTACACTGGGCAGTTGCACTGATGCAGCTACATCTATTACTAAATTCATGTAGATCAGTGCCCTGATCCTGAAAACATTTACAGAGAAGCAATTCCATTGAATTGTTGTTTGCGCTATATGCTTGTATGTTCAGAAATGAGGACCAGACCTGAATAGTGAAGCTGGCAAAGCAAATGGTGACTCAATTATTGAGACTGATTTGATGACTTATTCAAGAAATGCTGCAAGGAAGTAGATAACTGGGTGAAGAAGAGCCATGTTCACTCTGTGAAGTTTAAATGGTTGCGTTCTCATTTTTGTACTACACAAAATAAGAACCACCCTAAACTAGATACTTCAGTAAAATACCTGGTGCTAGGATTGTAATATTTATTTTATTTATTTATTTTATTTTACTATTTTTCTATCCCTTTTATTGTAGGCCTTTTATTCAATGCAGTATTGCTAAACTAATATGCAGCATGTAAACTATCTGTAGGCTAAGAAACACATTCATGTGCTGCCTCATGTCAATCCCATTCAGGTCTCTCTAATTAAGGAAGTTACAGTAGTTAGAAATGAAAAATGAATCTTTTTACAAAAATAAAATGCTGAATTGTGCACTCTTTAATCAAGTACACAGGGAGGATTGTTGTTTTATGTGTCTCGGTGCAAAACTGTTTTAATCATTTTTAAAATAACAATTTTTAAATGAACATTAATTTTAATGAACTCATTAAACTTGGAAGAAAGATGAAGAGAAAGAAATCAAGCATTTTAATGTTGAGGTATTAATAACAACTGCACCAAATGACACAAAAGTTCCTATATGAACAAATCAATTTACTAGTATATAGTCCAGAGGAAAATGCAGTACAATTCCAAGAGAAATATAATAACAAGGTGAAAATCCTAATAACAAAAAAGGAATCCTGAAAATAACTACAATCCTTGACCCGACTTTTCACTACTTCTGTAGCTTCTTCAGGGGTTCTTAATAAAAATTCAGAAAAGTTCCTTTCTAAATCAGCAACAAATGTACATTCTGGAGAAACAAACAGTGATACATAGTATTATTCAAATAAAACATGTTTTTCACAAACGCTAATGCATATTTTAACAAGTCCATAACAATAGAAATAAAGGAATATTTCAAAATACTGTAACTTCTTAGTAATAAATGATTTAAACACATTGAAATATTGCCCTTGATAGGGAAACTTACCCAAGTTGGAAAGCACAATTCATGAAAGTAATGCATAGCAGGGCTACTTCTTATCGGGGAAGGATGCTTTTCCATTATGAAAAGGAAACCAGTAGAATAGTAGTTATATAGGACTCAGTGAAATAGTAATTATTTCACGGTGTCAAAGAAATCAGGACATGCTCTGTGTATGGAAGGAATCTATCAGAGAAACTTTATTTGTTTATCTAACAGCTGTTAGGAGGGTCCTAGGTCCACAGGGCTTCCCCTATAGAACTAGAGTCCCTCCCTAGCCAGAGTCAAAAACACTTTTATAGACATTTCAGGTTACAGGCAAAGAGGCATTTCTTATCAGTTAGAAAACCTGTTTGGAGCTGTGTTAGACACAGAACTGCTACACAGACAGTTTATATTAGAGAAGAACATCTTCAAGGCTAGAAAAAACAAAACTTACAGAAAGTGAAAAACAAGCTTGCAGCTATGTGTAAGGGGCAATCTTTCTCTATTGCAATTAGCTGTAATGAGTACATGGAGCATTGTAAGAACTCAGCTCATCTCTGTCATTTTTGTCCCAAGTTTTCAGGCCTCAGCTTATGAGCTTCCACAATGGAAACCAGTGAATATGGTAATTATATAAGCTCTGTGGAGTGGAATGTGGAATGTTGAGGTATTAATAACTACTACAGTGCTTTTAAGGGCTATAACAGTCTAAGTAGTTCAAATGTCAGCTCCTGTAGAATTTACTGACTGGTCATCACGCAGAATGATTTAAAGACCTTTTGTTTAATTTATTAATGTTAAGCCACAAGCCAAAATGGTGCTTGGGTTTCATAAGCAAATTACCCTTTTGGATTCCAAGGCTGATATCACCTCCAAAATCTTCAGAGAGGTACTGAAGTTGATGTGTGGCAGCAGAATTAAGTGGTGAGTGAATGCAAAAGTCTGAGAGTGTGAGTGGAGCCACACGAGCCAGGTGGACCCAATCCCCTGCACACCCCCGGGATGGACATATTGTCCACATAATGTATTTTAATAATATTTTTTTTAAAAAAAAATTATATTGTTTTTATTGAATGTTGTTCGCCGCCTTGGGCTGCCCTGAGGGCAGGAGGGGCGGGATATAAATTTTAAATAAATAAATAAAAAAATTTAAATGGACAATTGCAGCTGCCACACTTCGGGGCCAGTGCTAGGAATGGGTGAACACATTGTGGTTCAGGTTCGGCCATTCAGTTTGGTTCGCTTCGCACATTTGGTTTAGCCATTCGGGTTGGTCGCCATGTTTGGTTTCAGCCGTTCGGTTTGGTTGTGTTTGGTTCGGTTCAGGTGTTCGGAAAAAGGCTCTCTGTGCAAGGAATGATGGAGTCAGACCCATGATGGTGGGTCCTGGGGATAGAGTGGCAGCTTCTAGATATGTATTGGCCACAGCCTTCCCTGTCTGTAACTTGGCCCAGAACCCTGAATGTGGGTCCTGGGGCTGGAGTGGATGTTCCTTGATGCGGTGGAATGACATCGCCTCTGTGCGAGGAATGATGGCCCCAGACCCAAGATGGTGGGTCCTGGGGCTAGAGTGGAAGCTTCTAGATATTGGCCAGCCACAGACTTCCCTGCCAGTAACGTAGCCCCCAGAACCCTGACAGTGGGTCCTGGGGCTGGAGTGGCTGTTTCTTTTTTAATATCTATCTATCCATCCATCCATCCGCTATTAACTATTCTAAAACCTATTGAACTAAATGCAATATCCTAATAATTAACTACAAAGACCTTGTCCTACAAACACACTGTATCTCTATCTATCTCTAGAACTAAGCTAACTGCTATGTATATCTATCTAGTAACTATCTATCTATATATACAATATTACACAGGGGGAAACACAAAGAACACAGGGAGGGGTACAAAACTGAAATGAAAATCAATCTAATAATAATCCTACTCTAAATAAATCCAAAACTTAAAACAGGGGAAGGGAATCAGGGATGAAATAAGAGGGAGAGGGAAAGGATTCAATGGAGGGGGGGAGGGAGGAAGGAAGGAAGATTGAACACAGGGAGGGGTAAAAACAAAAAATAACACCTACATCTATCTAATATAATCTAAATAAATGGTCATATGGAGGTAAATGGGTTGGATGTGTGAAATAGGAGGCGGATGGCAATGGATTAGGAATAGGAAGGAACAAAAACTGCTGGGAGAGAGGGAGCCTTCTGAAACGCCTGCTGTTCAGAGGTGTTGGAGAGGGGGGGAGGCAATCAGTTTTGTTTCTTGCTGCACCCGCCTTACCGCAAGCCCCATTGGCTCCATGCAGCTTATCTCGTGGCTAATCACAGACTGTGAAGCCAGTGATCTGAGGCGAAAAGGGATGATGATTTGGCAGGCTGGCTGCTACCCCAAGCCTCTCCTCCCCTGGTTCCTGGAAGTCTGCTCCTCATCTGACTCCCACTTCCTCTCATGTTTTGCCTTCCAGTGACATGTTTTTGCCACCCGAACTCACCCGAATGTGATTCGAACGTGATTCGAACTGACTGAACTTTTCGGTCATTTCGACGTTCGGAATTGAGTTTGGTTCGGTCAGTTCTTGTTTGGATTCAGGTTCGGTCGTCCGAACAGGCCGAGTTTGGCCCGTACTCTGAACTTCCGAACCGTGTTCGCCCATCCCTAGCCAGTGCTGAGAGCAGGACAGACCGTCTGCCCTGCCCTCTTCCACCCTGTGGAGAAACAGGGTGGGGTGGGTGGGCTGCTGTCGGGTGTTCCACCATGCCGTGGGGCAGGCAGGCCGCAGGCGTGGGCACCCAGCCCCACCCCATCCACCACCCCCAGCATGCCCACTATCCTGCCCCCCAGTTGCGACGTGGCTGCATAGGAATGGAGGCAGCACCTGCTTCTCAAAGGCCCATGGCACATCTTGCTGTGGGCAGAGCAGACAAAAACCAGGGCCATGAGTGGCGCTGTGCTACCATGATTTGGCCAGCCCTTCCCCACTTTGGGTAAGGTTGCTATGCTTTGCGTCCTTCTTCTTTTTTGGAGGACATGGGCATAGCAGCCAACTGGCCTCCCTGGGATGAGGTGAACATCTGGTGGTTGCCAGACGCATGAGCCACTGCATCTTGTGGTGATGGAGTTCAAACTGGGGTAATACTGTCCAGATTGCACTAACATCTTGTATGACTGTTGCCCTTGTCTGAGATTTTAGAATAAGCTTGAAACATAGGAGGAGGGTAACTAGGGGGAAAGAGTGGAGAGAGGAGCCCAGTTCAACAGCATAAGGGCCCAGTCCGATTCCTGCTAAAGACAATGAACATTGATTTGGGGATTGTTTAAGATACCTAAAATATTTCAGAGACAGCTTCTGATGTTTAGAAGTCTTCAGAAGAAAGCTTGTAATTTCTGGGAATGAAGAGCATTCATCCCTGAATACTGTAGGACAGAATTAGGCTGCAGTTTCTAGAGACGTTGCAGCTTTGGGTGAATGGGAGTTTCTAGACCTTTTTCTTCACCTATCCAAACGTGGCTCAGCACATGTTGCTCTGTATCAGCGACTCAAAAACATAACTAGTGCCATACTAGATCAGACCAATGTTCCACCTAGCCCAACATATTGTATCTAACAGTGATCAACTTCGGTTGCTTCATGGAGGAACACAACAGGTCATAAGAGAGCGATCCATTTCCTGCTAATTATTCCCAGCCCGTGATGGTCAGAGATCACATCCCATGACTAATTTGGTCCTTGTATGGATTTATCCAATTTGTCTAATCCTTTTTTGAAACCAGTATGGAGTAAAAAAATAACAACTCCCTATTTACTTGCTCTGCATCACTCGTAAACTTCTGTCATAGTCTCCTTTAGTTGTCTCTTCTCTAAACTGAAGCACCCTGCCCTAGGGAACCCTCCTATTACAGGAACTGTTCCATGCCTGTCATCCCTTTGTTGCCCTTCTTTGCTCTTTTTCCAGTTCTGCTCTGTCCTTTTTGAGATGGGGAAACGAGATCTATCCACAATATTCAAACTGAAAGTGCACCATGAATTTATATAGCAGCATTTTGAAACTGTTTCATTTTCTATCCTCTTCCTTATAATTCCTAACATTCTGTTTTGACCCCTGCTGCACACTGACACCTAATTTGGGACCCAACATTGTGTATGTATAATTAAGATTATTTCCCCCTATGTGCAACACTGTGCACTTCCCAACATTGATCTTCATTTGACATTTTACTGGCATGCCTCCCAGGCATACAAAATCTTTCTGTAACTCTTCACAGTTAGCTTTGGACTGAACTATCTTGAATAACTTTGTCACCTGCAAATTTGGCCACCTCTCTCTTCACTCCTTTCTTCTAGGAATCTGCGAACAGAACGTGGTTTGGATGTTCGGATGTTCAGTTTGAAACCTGAGTTCGGGTTCAGTTCGGCGGAGTTCGGTTCGGCCAAATTCGGCTGAACATCCAAAAATAGCGCTACCGATACGGATACCGAAATCAATTTTTCCCCCAGTATCAGTATCATTTGGCCCTGAAACCACCCATGGTCTACACCCCTGGTGCCAGGAAGTCTGCTCCTCAGCTGCTTCCCCCTTCCAGACACGTTTTTCCCACCCCCGAACTTATCCAAACTCATCAGAACTTTTCTGAACTGTTCGGCCGTTCGGTTCGGTTGTCTGAACAGGCCGAGTTCGGCCCGAACTCCAAACATCTGAACCGCGTTCGCACAGCCCTACTTTCTTCAGATAATTAATGAATGTTAAGCAGCACCAGTACCAGTACAGAACCCTTGACACCACTCCACCATTTAAATCCTTCCATTGTGAACTGAGCTTTTATTCCTACCTTTTACTTCCTGTCTTTTAACAGTTACGAATCCATGAGAGAATCTTTCCTCTACCATGATTACCTAGTTTTCTCAAAAGTCTTATGAATGACATTATCAAATGCTTTCAGGAATTCCAAATACACAATAGTGACCAGATCACTTTTATCCACGTGCTTATTGACAACCTCCATATATTCCAGAGTGGCAGGCTGTTTGGTAATTCCAGCAGGTTAGAATGCTCTGTAACTGCCCTACAAACATGAGGGTAAATTCCTACCTGCACCTTGACCTTAATTGAGCATCCCTGCACATAACCCCTATACTTTGGTTGGTTTGTTTAATCGGGTTTAGCTCTTTTGTGGAATACCTTTTTTTTTTTTTTTTTTTTTTAACATGGAATAACTTTCCTAATAACCACTTTATAAGATTAAAACTAAAAGTGATATTCAACAAAAGTTCCAGAAAAAATGATTTGCTAAATAAATGATTAGCTGGTTCATTCACTGTGAATCACTTGATATAAGGTTTCATCAATGATGCTATCATATTACCTAAGACACTATAAATATGGCTTTATTTTGTCATATATATTTTATAAAGTGCATTCCTTAATCTCTACAGGGAGAAAAAAAATACTGCAAAACAATCTAATTTCTACCCTATCATATAAAAAGCTGCCAAATATTAGTAGGCACAGTGAATCCACTATGAAGGCGGTCTCTTGCTGTAGTCCCCTTTTATTAGCAATTACAAAGTGCTTCTAGGGGAAAGCAAAATTTCATGCACTGGTCTTCAGTTTAGGCAATTAAGGGAGATGGTGCTGGAGTACTGAGGAAGCTGGATCTTATTCACTAAATGTTAGGCTAATGCTGTCATCTAATACATGTGAGCATTGTTTGGCTGAAGTTGGCATATATTTCAAAAATTCAAAATACTGTATTAAAATCTTAAAAGCATATCCAACATGGATGATGGATGGGTTAATAAACCAGCTGAAGACTGAGTAAGGGAGGGGGAGGGGGGACTGGAACTGGTGCTGCTTGGGCAGTGTCTCAAATTATGGCAGGAAATGGATACATTCAAATTTCCGTGAAAAACATTCTATTTCCCCCCATTTCCTCTGGCTCATCTCATTAAAACTGTCTGCCCTGAAGCTCAGTACACCTAGCTCCTATTCATGTGGAAGGTGTTGCTTAAAGTTTTCACGAGGCTAACTGCTCCCAGCTCTCATCCTCTGCTGTTGTTATCACACGTTAGGTGCTTTTAGACGGACGAGCTGCCCCAGTCCACTTTACCCCTGGGTGGCCCGTCCGTCTAAAGGTGCCCTGCCAGATGTGCAGGGACAGCAGGTGTGGATCAGGCTGTGCCCAGCTCTGAGGAAGCCCTACTTGCGGTGCTCCAGAATATCCTGGAGCACTTGTAGCAGAGCAGGCTGGCCAAACTTGGGGTACCGTCCTGAAGCAAAGCAGCGGTCTGTCTGATGGGTGCACCCATGCTGCTGCTTGGCTTTCAGCCAGCTGTTGCCCTGGGCAACACCATAGTGTTGTGACTGCTCTAGCCCAGGGGTGGGGAACCTCAGGCCCGGGGGTCAAATGCGGCCCTTGGCAAGTTTTTATGTGGCCCCTTTCCAGTGCATGGATTTGGCCCCTGGATCCATTCTCTACCCTCAAGCACTGAAAAACTGAGCTCATGATAATGGAGCAGAGAGGAAGGCGTGCACACAAAGGTAAGGGACAGATCCATGGCACAGATCCATGATCTGGGCCCTCCTTTTCTTGAATAAACCTGTTAAGCACCCCTGCCCCCAACCTCTATGTGGCCCTTGGAGCTTGTACTAATTTTCAATGTGGCCCCCAGGACAGAAAAAGTTCCCCACCCCTGCTCTAGCCTGAAACTCTATGGGGTGGGCCTTGTGTGGGCAGACCATGGGTTGGGGAACCCACCGGGTCCATCTGATCTGGATTCAGGTGGGCCTGGAAATGGGCGGGCACAGGGGTGCACTCCTGGAACAGTTCTGTGGGTGGGTAGCCCCACGCCTGTCCAAGAACACCCATTGTGGCACTTCCTCAGCACAAGGAATGAGAGTCTCCTAGCTCAGAGATTCAGGTCACAATCCACAAGCCTATGGACATCCATGGGCCTACAGAGTAAGTGGTTTGGGGGTTATGACCTCAGAGGCTGTATTAATTCCAAGAGTGGTCTTTCACTTGTTAATGCTATTTGTTATGTCTAGGTCTTCAAGTCCCTGTATCTCAAATCCTTTGGCAAAAAGGGTTGACTGTTTTGTTTTTTTAATTAACATCACAGACAACTATAGATTAATAAACCAGAAGCAACATGCTTTATTTGATCAGGTGCCAGCTTTAATGCTGTAGTCTAGGGGTGGGAAGTTCGGTTCCCCCAGTATCCGATACTGCCGATATTTTGCTGTACCGGCAGTATCTGATTAATCCGGTTATTGGGGGTACCGGTGACGGTTCCCCCGTGCCAGATTTGTTTACATTGCGGACATTGAAATGAATGGCTGCAATGTAAAAGAAAGAAAGGGGGGGGGAATTTCCCCCTCCCCCCATCCAGGCTGCACGGGTGGAAGGGGGGACACCACCCACCCACCCTGCCCAGCCTGGATTTTTAAAGAATTTTTTTTTAACCGAAGTCCCTGCTAGTGCGGGCTCCGGGCTGCCGCCGTGTCGTCATCGTCGGTGACCCAAAGCCCGCACCAGCAGGTACTAGGGTGATCTCTGGGGTGGGGGGTGATTTAACACCCCCCCATCCCAGGGATCACCCTACCCCCCCACCCAGAGATCGCCTACCTTTTGCACTCCAGGTGACGGTGGCGGCTGCACGGCAGTCCAGTGGCTTCAGTGCTGGCTGGCTTCAGCGCTTGACTAGGCCTTCCGGGGAACTTCAGCCCGGAGCCCGCACTAGCAGGGACTTTGGCTAAAAAAAATTTTTTTTAAATCCAGGCTGGGGGGGTGGGTGGGCAGTGACTCCCCTTCCACCCATGCAGCCTGGACGGGGGAGGGAAAGTGTGTTGTTTTTTTCCCATTGATTTCAATGGGGACAGTTCCCCATTGAAACCAATGGAAAAATACCGGTACCGGTATACTGGTTCTAATCTGGTAAACTGGGTTTGTGGGAACCGGTATCGGTATCCGGTAAAACCGGTATCTTTTTTTTTTGGGTGAAGTCCCACCCCTACTGTAGTCACAATTCTGACTACTTCATTTTCTTATTTGATCATTCCAAATTAACCTGCTCTGGACCGTTTATTACATCATGTCTTTTATCTCTTTCCATTTTGCTGTCTTTTCTTCTTAAAGTACCACTTTCTTCAGAAACAACAGTTGTTAGCTGTGGCCTCTGTACAGAAGGATTCTTCATGCAACACAAACATAATGTAACAGTATGAGTCTTTTCTTAAAAAAAAAACAAAAATCAAACAAAAAACCACCTGCCCACCTCTTTTGAAAGTATAGTATATATATTATCCCTTTAGTATGCTTTATCCAGCATACCTAGTGAGGAGGAAAGACCCCCCCTCCTCTACTCAGTTCTCCATGGAGATGAAACACCTTTCTTGACCCTGCTTTTGTCTTCAAAATTCTCCAATGAAAGTGCGTAACGATTGTTTTTCCTCTCTGTCTTCATGCCTGGCAGGAGAGTTCCCTCTTCCTGAGATCTTCCACGCTCACTAGAAAACTATTACATGCTACTTCCATGTGTAGCCAATATTTAGAAAAAAATATATGGCTATATTGTTAATATTATTTATTATTATTAATATTTATTAACAATATTTTAAGTGGTTTCCACAATGTGTTGGGCACTTTCCAAACAGAAAAGGGACAGTCTGTACCGAGGAGCTCATGTTTTTTTGTTGATGGGGGTAGGGTCTCATTGTTTGGGGCTGTTTTAGGATGGAGGGATGGGGCTGGGAAGGGAGGTTTCTTCCCCCTGGTGAGAGCGGGGGAGAGGGTAGAATTGGGTTCCCCAGCTGGTGAGAGCAACGGGTTACCCCCTCCAGGTGTTTGTCCCTCTGTGAGTGGGTGGTGGTGGTGGAAGGGGATGGGGATAGTTGGCTGGGGATTAGTAGGGATATGATTGAGGGTGAGGATGGTTGTGTTTGTTCCCCGATGACAAGAGGGGAGACGGGTTAGGAGGAGAGGGGATGGGAGAGAGTTGATGGGGTGAGGGGCTCCTTCCCCACCACCCTCACGGGGGGCCAGTTGGGGGGCAGGAGCCGGGCTGGTGGCAGCCTGCTGAAAGGGGCAGTGGCAGCAATTGGGGTCAAGATGGGGAGAGGGATCTATTGTTAGGAATTTACTTTGTTTCCCTCCCAAGCACAACTCCCAATCGGAATCTTGGTCGCCCCACACCACAAATCAAACCTTTTAATTGGGTACAACACTATTTTATTCTTTATCCACACAAACAATATACCATCAACACAGTTCTTGGATAGTCCTAGCCTTGTCTACCTAACACATAGAATGCATGTTTCTTACGTGTCCTGCAGATCACAGTGGCGAGCATTGGTTTGGAGAGGTTGGTACAGGTGGGGGCCCCAGGGATCCATGCCCTCTGGATCTTTTGAGAGCAACGATAAGGATCAACAGCCCAGTGGCTCACTTCAAAGCTAGTGGCCAGTAGCGCTGAAGACATTTTGACATGGTTTGGGCTTCTGTTTTATAGTGCTCTGGGCTGGAGAATGTTATTGAGATGCTTGTTCCTGGGTTTGGGTGACCTCTGGGTGGGAAGGCATTATGCTGGTATACTTGGTGCAGGGCCTCACGTTATCTCGTGGGTTTCTGCTGACCACATTCTTATGCACATTTCAATCTTTATCTCTTCAGAACATCCAGGCCCCATCCATCCAGGCGAGACCGGACCGTCTGTTCTTCAAAATGGGATTAGGGTTTCTTTTCCTGGCCTGGCATCGTAGGGTTATCGATGCCCATTGTTCTGGGTCAATGCTTGTTGAGCAACATCTTCTGGCCTGTTGGTGTTATCTTTTGTTTGTACCTTTTATTTGCCTTATTTACTCCAAACAGTCTCTCCCCTTTCTCATAGGCAGCATTTCTTCTTCTTCTTCTTCTTCTTCTTCCCACCACTGTGATCTGAGGCTCATGACCTAAGCTAGCTAGTTTGTTTTCGAGTTTGTACCATAATGCTTTCCATTATAAAGCAATATATGCTTAATCAATTTCACAAAAATACATCTATGCCTGATAGTTCCATTAAATCATATTACATACATGTACCGCTACTAAGTATAAACCTAAAAGGTGGGTTACAATCAATATGTCAAGCAGAATACAATCTTTTCATAACACTATGGTCCAAGAGGGGGAGGATTTAATTGAGAACAAAGGGACTGGTGACTAGTGCCCTGTTCGACTCTTCCAGGCTCAGGTAACAAGATGGATGAGGTCTTGGGTGACCCTGGCCTGTCGCTGGTGTTTAGTGTGAGCTCAGTGGCCAAGAAATCTTTAACTATCTATGACTCCATCTTGGATTGGGCTGCCGATCTCCTATGTGTTGTGTAACGGAGACCTGGCTGGACAAGTTGTCGGGACTCTCTGAGCAGGAGGGTGTGGGGTAGAAGAATATTGAAATAAATAAATAAATAAATAATTCTGACTGACCTCCTCCTGGCCGGGTACTTTGTCCAGTTGTGGGGAGTGGAGCATAGCTATTATATTAGGAATGGTTTGGTCGCTCAGAGGTTTTCAGTGCACACCAAGTTTGGGATAGAGGGTCTTCATCTTGTGTTTGATTTGGCCAGAGATGAACCAGAGGGTCCGAACAGGATTGGGATTCTGCTGGTGTACCAAGCACCCCACTGCACCGTAGCATCCCTGACTGCTCTAGATGCTCTGGTCTCAGACCTGGTCTTGAGGTCTTCTAAGCTTATTATCTTGGGGGACTTTAAATATCCAAGCTGAAATTAGATTGCTTGGGTTGGAGCAGGAATTCATGGCCGCCATGGCAACCATGGGCCTGTCCCAGGTGGTGGTGGGCCTGAAACATGAAGGGGCATGTACTCTTGACTTGATTTTCTGCACTAACCTTGAGACGTGGGTGTGTGTGTCCTATGATGGGGGGAGTGGGGAGTTCTCCCTTGCCATGGTTGGACCATTACCTTCTGCAAGCTTCCATCCCAGCACGCCTGCCTAACCATAGAGGTGTAGGACCAGTCAAGATGGTCTGCCCCTGGAGACTTATGGAACCAGTAGGGATGGGTGAACAGAACAGAGTTCGGAAATTCGGTTCGGTTCGGAAGTTCGGTTCGGTCGAATGAACTATTCAAGTTTGGTCCGAACTCCGAAATGCCGAACAAAGTTCAGAAATTCAAACCCCATTGAACTAAATGGAATGTTATCTTTTAGGGATGGGCGAACAGAGCCGAGTTTGGAAATTTGGTTAGGTTTGGTTTGAAAATTGAGTTCGGTTCGGACGTTCGGTTCGGTCGACCAAACTGGTTGAGTTTGGTCCGAACTCTGAACTTCTGAACCACGTTCACCCATCCCTAGGAACCAGAAGGGTTCCAGAATGCTCCGGGGGAGATACCTGCTGACCTCAATGGTCACTAGGGATGTGTGAACAGAATGCGGTTCGGATGTTCAGTCATTCGGTTCGGGAACCGAGTTCAGGTTTGGTTGTTCAGTTTGGCGGAGTTCGGTTTGGCCAAACATTCGGAAATCAGTATTGATATTGGTACCGATATCGATACCGATTTCGAAGATTTTATTTTTGGTATCAGTATCGTTTGGCCCTGACACTTAAGTTTGTTATTTTTACATCTTGTTATATTGTTAATGTTTGTTTTTTAAAAAGTTATTATAAAAGTTATATCTGTTACCAGCTGAGTTTGTCCTATCCAATCTTTTTCCCCTCAGTGCTGCTTCTGGCAGGTGGCAGAATCTCATTGTATGTTTGTACATACAACTTGTCAGATCCCTACCTGACAGCAGCAGCATATGTAGCATATTAGCCCCAATATTTATTTTATTTATTTTCTTTATACAAAATTTGTATCCCGCCCCTCCTGCCACAGGGCAGCCCGGGGCAGCAAACAGCAATATAAAAGCAATAAAACAATCAAAACTGTTAAAATTCACAAATATGTTAAAGATGTGCCAGCAGGGTCTCAACTTGCAGATGGTAGGGATGTGCAAATGTGGTTCAGGGGCTCGGGGTTCGTCCCAAACTCGGAGTGTTTGGACCATTCACGAACACCTCGAATCTGAACTTTCCCCTGCCCGAACAGGCCGAACCGGTTCGGGCGGGGGGGCAGGGAGGAACGCGGTTTCCCCTCCCCCCTCTAGGCTACATGGGTGGAAGGGGCACCGGGGAGCACCTCCCCCCACCACCTTCCCAGCCTCGTAATTATTATTTTTTACGGCTGGTTTGACCTGGAAGGCCTAATAGCGGCCTGAAGCACTCTGGAGCGCTGCCACCTCCAGACCCGCACCGGACCCAGAGCTGGAGCACCAGCACCAACAGGTAGGGTGATCCCTGAGGTGGGGTGGTTAAAAAAAACTATGAAGCTGGTCAGGGTGGGGGGAGGTGCTCCCCGGCGCACCTTCCACCCGTGTAGCCTGGAGGGGGCAGAGGGGAGGGAAAACCGGGTCCCCCCCACCCAAATGGGTTCACCCCCCCTGAACCTGTTTGAGCCAAACACGCCAAACTGAACGGTTTCGGATTTGGCTGAACCCCAAACACCCCGCTGTTCGCACATCCCTAGTAGACAGCCCCCCAGGAGGTCTTCTGGGGATCATATCAATAATGGGTAGGGATGGGCGAATGCAGTTCAGACTGAACTCGACCAGTTCAGTCGACTGAACCAAACTTCTGAACCGAACTTGATTTTCGAACCGAATTGAATTTCCGAACTCGGTTCAGTTCGCCCATCCCTAAAAGATAATATTCCATTTAGTTCAATGAGGTTTGAATTTCCGAACTTTGTTTGGCAGTTCAGACCGAACTCGAATAGTTTGGTCAACCAAACCGAACTTCCAAACCAAACCGAATTTCTGAACCGAACCGAATTTCCGAACTCAGTTCTGTTTGCCCATCCCTAATAATGAGGGACATTGGTGGCTCTGAAGGAACATCATGTCTCCAAAAATCAGGCCTGTGGAGTTTGGGGCGTGGTGATGGGCTCTGGCTGCTGCTGCATGCTGCCACTCCACTTGCATGACCCCTACCACCTCTGCCACGTGCCCCATTGCCCGCATTACGGGCAGCAGACTGGACTCTCCTACTTCCCTTGTCAATGTCTTCCAACAGAAAGAATGCACACAAAGATTTCATATATATATATTTTAATTTTTTAATTCAATTTTTAATCTAATATTATATATAGCTACACTAAATCTAACCGCTATTAACTATTCTAAAACCTATGGAACTAAATGGAATATCTAATAACACAAAGACCTAGTCCTAGAAACACTATAAAATGGAATCACTACACACTATCTCTTTCTATCTCTATAACTAAGCTAACTTTATCTATCTACACACACACACACACACACACACACACACACACACACACACACACACACACACACAGAGGGATGGGGGGAATACAGACAGCTCACAACAAACAACACAGGGAGAGGTACAAAACTGAAATGAAACCTAAATCAATCTAATGCTACTCTAAATAAATAAAAAAACGGGAAGGGAATCAGGGNCACACAGAGGGATGGGGGGAATACAGACAGCTCACACCAAACAACACAGGGGTACAAAACTGAAATGAAAGCTAAATCAATGCTACTCTAAATCCAAAAACAGGGGAAGGGAATCAGGGATGGAATATATAGGGGGAGGATTCAATGGAGTGTAGGGAAAAAGATTTAGGGTTTATTTTTATTTTTTACCCATCCCTGTGTTCTATCTAATCTAATCTAAATAAATGATACTAGGGAGGTAAATGTGTGGGATGGGTGAAAAAGGAGGAGAATGACAATGGATTGGGAGGAAAACAAACTGCTGGGAGAGGGAGACTTCTGAAAACGCCTGCTGACAGGATCAGTGGCTAGCTCAGAAGGTGTTGGAAGGGGGGAGGGCAATGACTTTTGTTACTTGCTGTGAGGCTGGTTGCTACTCCAAACCTCTCCACCCCTGGTGCCAGGAAGTCTGCGCCTCAGCTGCCTCCCCCTCCCCGGGCCTTCCAGTCACGTTTTTCCTGCCCAACCTCATCCGAACTCACCTGAACAGTACCAAACTGTTTGGTCACTTTCAGGTTCGGATCGAGTTCAGTTCGGAAGTTCGGTTCGGTTGTCCGAACAGACCGAGTTCGAACCGAACATCCGAACTGTGTTCACACATCCTTACTGGTCACTCCATCAATGACCTCGTGGCCTCTGGAACATCTGGCTGGCTGAGACCCATTGATCAGGTGGCTTCCAGGCATCAGCTCCCGACATTTCATCACTGCAGGTCCCCATGGTTCACGGAGGACCTGGGTCGTTTGAAACACAAAGGGAGGCGGTTGGAGCGACGGTGGCGCTGTACTCATTTCCAAGATGACTGATTGTGGCATAGAGTGTTTTTGAGGGCGTATGCTGTGACTGTGCGGGAAGCAAAGAAACTGTTCTTTGCTGCCCTCATAGTGTCCACTCAGTCACGTCCAGTGGAGTTGTTCCAGGTGGTGAGGGGGTTGGTTGGTCCACCCTGTCTCTGCCTGGAACCAGATTCATCCAAAACCCGCTGTGTCATGTTTTTAACATACTTTGAAGGCAAAATCACTCACATTGAGCACGACTTCGATTCGGCTACTTCCAATGCAATGGCAGTCAGAGGTTAGGAATGCCCTGTCTGATCAGGTTTTGTGGGATGAATTTCAATCAGTGATATATGCTGAGGCGTCCAATGTCCTAGGGTCTGTTTGGGTCACAACTTGTGAATTAGATCCATGCCCATCCTGGCTAGTCAAGGTCTCCAGGGAGACATTGGGGCTGGTGCTGGCCAGGGTATAACACCTCCCTTTGGAAGGGTAGGGTGCGGGACTGCCTCAAGGAGGCTGTGATCCAGACGCTCCTCAAGAAACCATCTCTCGATGTGGATGCTCTGGTGAGTTACTGGCCTGTCTCTAATCTTCCCTTTTTAGGGAAGGTTATCGAATGGGTGATGGTGTGGCAATTGCAGGCATATCTGGACCACACTGGTTTTCTTGATCCTGCACAGTCAGGCTTTTTCCCGGGTTATGGAATGGAGACAGCATTGGTGACCTTGGTCGACAACCTCCTGGTAGACCTGGATAGGGGTCGTATGACCCTATTAGTTCTACTGGATCTATCAGCAGCTTTTAATACTGTGAACCATGACATGTTGGTGACCCACCTGCAGGACCTGGCGGGGGAGGACGGGAACCATACTACAATGGTTCCGTTCCTACCTCACTGGGAGATCACAGTGGGTGGTCCTACGGGACTGTACTTCATCCCCTGGGGCTCTCTTGTGGGGTGTCCTACAGGGTTCTATTCTGTCCCCTCTCTTGTTCAACATGTATATGAAGCCGTTTGGGGAGGTCATGCGCAGCAGGGGAATGTGTTGTCACCAAATACGCAGACAACACCCAGCTGTATTTATCTTTTTCATCTGACCCAGGCCCTGCCGTCTCCTTGCAGTCCCGGTGGGCCTGGCCGCTGTGGAGGATTGGATGAGGTTGAGCCAATTAAAGCTCAATCCTGATAAGACGGAGGTGATGCTGGTGGGTGAGGTTGGTGATCTGGGGGAGGAGACTACTCCTGTTATTGGGGGGGGTTTTCGCCCTCCATTGGTTCCATCTGTGCGGAGCCTGGAGTGCTCCTGGATTCGCAGCTACACTTGGGATTCCCATTTGTTGACTTTGGCCAACTGGTGAGAAAGTTCCGCCCATATGTCTCAGACACGGACCTTGCCACCCTCATCCATGCATTCGTCATCTCAAGACTAGACTATGCAATGTGCTCTCTGTGGGGCTGCCCCTGGTGACAGTTCAGAAGCTGCAGCTAGTACAGAATGCTGCAGCCCCTCTCCTTACTGGAATGGGCCACAGGGAACGCATTATTCCAGCATTCACTTTGGAATGCCCTTCCGGTGGAGATCCGACTCCACCCGGATCTCCCTGCCTTCCAATGAAGCTGTAAGACCTGGCTCTTCCGTCAGGCATTTGACGGGGGAGGGAGAGGGAGGGCTGGATGGGTTAGGGGGCTTCTGCACTGATCACTGTGATTTTATGTTTGTTATTATGGTTTTATATTTTATTTATTTATTTATATTATTGTGGATTTTTTTATCTGATGGTGACTTGTGAGCTACCCTGAGTCGCCTTTGAGTGAGAGGGGTGGGGTAAAATATTTATAATAAATAAATAAAGTATGGCATAAATATATCTGCCATTTTTATAATATTTTACAGAATTTTGTTTTCTTAAGATTCTGAACAGCCTGTCTTCTGGCAAATTGCTTTGTTACAATGTGATAACAATAAATTGACAGTAATCCAAGTATTAAAGTTTTCTATCATAATAATGTTACAAAAAGGAAGGGACATTTCAAGTTAGGAAAGTCATTCATTCAGTCATTTAATAGGGAATTTTCTTTCCCTAACGTGCTGCTTCATTTAACTGCTCATTTTATAGGACATTGTAGTGTTTACAGTGTCATGTTTAAATTACACATTATGGATCACATTCTTCCATCAGGTTTTACATCCTGTCAAATTTTAATGGGGATTTATACTTAATCATTGATGGCATGTTGTGTTACCATTATAAAAAGCCCAGTTCAAAAGTATTGATCACCCTCAAGCTCAATTGACTTTAAAAGGAGGCAAAGATGATCACTTTGCAGGATCACACCCCAAAAGCACAAACGAGTTGTTTTTAGAATGCTACAGCTTCTTTTAAGAAACCACTTGCTTCACTTTCCTAGGCGACAATTTAGTCAGAAACCTCTTTTTGCTTTTTACTTACAGAAGATATAGTGTCATAGCCCATCACATGCTCTCACTTGCATGTTACAAGTGTGTCAGTACTTAAGTGTGGTCTGACCACTTGTAAGTATGATCCTAGATAGAATTTTGTTCCATACTTCCACTTTGCAGATAGCAGCCTGCTGTCTGGGATTATGCTTTACAATGATGCCTCTTCTTGTGAGTGAGGATTTGGTACCCCCTGAAGTCTTGTGTGGTACCTTGGTGCACACTTTATGTATGTGTAGTATGTTTGTACAGCTGGATAAATGAGCATTGTGCCCATTGCCGGCGCACCCTGAATGAGATAGGACAACTTGGATGGGTTTAAATGGTCGCACTCTATTCAAATCAACTTAACTTCTGATTGGTATAGGTGGGGCAATACGCCTATGCAAACTGTGTCCAGTACCTCTATAATGTAACTAACTTAACATCAGGGATTGGCCCGATATATCCTCGGGTAGCCAATCCCTATTAACCCAAACATCTCCCCCTACCTATGGAACTGCTGGGAGGGGGACAGGCCCTTCCAGAGGAAGGTGCCCATAGGCTGGGGGCCATACTTGTCCCTACTACTCTTGTGGGTCACCCCTCCCAGGGATGCTGACTCCTACTGCAAAAGCAGGGTACAGCACGCGGTGGTGTCCCCTCCCCATCTCTTATGGAGATGTCTCATCTTCTTTGTTTCTTCCACAAGCTTAGCTTTCAGGGTCAGCAAATAACACTCGTTGCCCTCTGTGGTCAAATGGACCCCATCTTTGCGGAAGAGCTCCTGCTTCTTATGGGAACTAGCCTGGTGGCTGATGACCTCATCACCCAGTCCCTGCAGCCACTTCCCTACATCCCTGTTCATGGTCCTCCTAGTTCTGTCTATTTTTTGAGGGGGCACCCACCCGAGACATCCTTTCAACCAGTTGGGTCCAGACCAACACCGCAGATAGGAATAGCTGTTTTACCTCCCACTTTTCCCTCTTAATGTTTTTGATTAACTGCACCCCTTTCAAATTGACTAAATCTTTCTCTCCCAGGTGCCCCACTGTGATGTCTGGCTGAGGGCCCTTGTTTGCTCCTCACAACATCGGGAGCAACTGATGCGACCTCATGCCTCCGCAGCCTTTCCAAGAGATCTTGGCCCATGCTGACAGTCCCAGTTGGGTTCCCCAGATTGTGTTTGTGGTCATCTTGCTGGCCCAATGGACAAGGCTGTGGCCCATGATCCATACGAGCCATTGGCGAGGGGGGAACAGACCTGGGAAGATAGACCAGTTAGAGGCGGGAGGGATAGGCCAGTCGGACGTAGAACCGGTAGACTCAGGAGCACCGTCTGCCTATTGCCCATATACCCTGCTCTGACAGGCCCGAGATGGCCACAAAACGAGCGGCACCAATTCTGAACTAACGGCTCCCGAACTGTCCAGGTGGGAGTTGGAGGTTAGTCAATGCAGCCCGCATAATTGCTGTGAAGTGATACTATGTCAACAGGCCACCATCTGCATGCCTAAAGAGTGGGCCCAGGAAGGCGGTTTGGACTAATAGGTAATCCTTCATTGCTTGCACTGGACATAGGTCTGGAGAGCCTGCCCCGGCCAGTCACACAGCTTGCCCCCTACCTCTCTGGTCAGTTTTCGAGCAACGCAGTCAGATGTCCAGCACGGTCCAGCTGACATTAACGTGCCGTATGTCCAGGGCCCTGGCCAACGTGTTCCTGGCTGATTCGGGCACCAATTTGCTTAAAAATGCTTAAACACCCCCAAAAATGCTACTATAAATACTGTCCTAAACAACTGAAACTCATAACTATTTTTACATATGTACGGGAGGGATGTGCACGTCTGTTAAGATTTGGGGAGTTATGGGCCTCCACCCATCTGGTGGGGTGCCCCGCTCCCTGGCATATGTCTGCATTATTCTCCTTGCAAAGAAACCCCAATCAGGGGCATGATGACCCGCAAAGCAGCTCATAAACCCCAGAGCCACCAGTCTTCTGGCTATGGTGCCCACAGCTTCACCCCCCTCCCCGCCTTAGCTCAAACTGGAACATTTGGGCTTCTGGGATGGGGAAACCTGGGTCCCAACCCCTGAGGGGAGTGGTAGTGCTGAAATTCGCTGAATGCCCTTCTGTATGCAGCCCTGGTCTGTGGTGGCAAGGATCCATGGATGGTGCTGTACAGTTCTAAGATCCAAGGGTCTATGCTGATGGGGGCAAGGGGTCTGGGTTCAGCCTGGCTCCAGGTGTGAGTGAGCAAAAGCGCTCCATCTGGAAGCTAGAGAGGGCATTGGCTATCCACCTCAGGCACGTGACTGGAATATTATGTAGGGATGGGCAAACAGAATGCAGTTCGGATGTTCGGTCGTTCGGTTCAAAACCCGAGTTCGGGTTCGATAGTTTGGTTCAGCCAAATTCGGGTTGGCCGAACTTGGCCGAAGAGTCAAAAATAGCGCTATCGAAACCAAAACAAAACTGAAACCTAATTTTAGGCCCTGAAAATATGTTTTTCCTGCCCCCGAACTCATCCAAACTCATCCGAACACGACCGAACTGTTTGGTCATTCGAGAGTTTGGTTCAGACGTTCGAACAGACTGAGTTCGGTCTGAACATCCGAATCGCGTTCGCCCATCCCTAATATTATGTTGTGGTGCAAATAGGTCAGCACAAATGCCCTGACTAACTTCATCACCCGGGGGGACTTGGATGACATCAAGTTGATGATGTGGACCACCGCTTGGTTGTCAGACCAAAAAAAGACCATGTAGTTGGCAAAATTGGCTGGTCACAGGTGGACCGGCAGAACGATGGGGAACAGTTCCAAAAATGATAGGTCCCTAGTCACTCCCATCTCCTCCCACTCTGGCAGTGAGGGGGCCACACACCATCTGTCCCTGAAGAAAACCCTGGAACCCAAACCACTGGCCGTGTCCGAGTGAACCTGGAGCTCAGCCTCCACTAGGAGGCAGTCCCTCTAGATGCTAACCCCATTGAATTCATTGAGGAAAGAGACCCACATCCCCTCTGCTCTCTCGTGACCCTTATTTGGTGGTGGGGCTGGGGTTCTCCCGCCAGTTTTGCATACAGACAGGACAGAATGCATGCCCCGGGGTGACCATACTGCGGGCAATGTTGAGGCTACCAATAAGGGATTGCAGCTGCTGCACTGCTATCTTGTGGGCTAACCTGCATTCGTTGACCTTGTCCCGCAAGGTGGTCAGTTTCTCCCTTAGGAATAAAGCTGGATATGGTGGTGGAAGTGTCCCACCTCCTAAGTATGGCAGGACAGTGGCTGGCCCTTCCATTTTTTATGGGGCCAGGGGAATACCCAGGTCAGCCGCCACCTTTTTGAAGGTCTCCATCAGTCCTCAGAACTCTCCTGTATCCGTGCGGCCAATGAACAGAAAGTCATCCAAATATTTGGCGATTCCTCCTGCCGTCACCCTTTGGTGAACCACCCACTCCAACAGAGAACTAAATTGCTTGAACACTGAACAGGAGATCAAGCATCCCATGGGCATGGCCATATCATAATAAAATTGGCCCTGGAAATATACCTCTGGAAATGGAAGCCCAGGAGATGCAAGCTGTCTGGGTGGACCGGTAGCAGGTGAAAGGCCTATTTTAATATCGCATTTGCCCAACACGGCGCCATGGCCCTATTCTTTTCACTAACGACACTGCGGAGTTGAAGGATGTATAGTGGACAGACATGACTTCCTTTGGTATGATATCATTCACTGACCTTTCCCAGTGGTAAGAAAGGCGGTGGATGAGGCAGAATTTCCCTGGGGCTTTCTTTGGGACCACCCCTAGTGGGGAGATCACCATGTTTGGAAAGGGCATTTCTGGGAATGGGCCGGGTACCCAGCCCTTCGACCCTTCTTTGGATAGCTTTAGTCAAACGATGTGCTCGAGCCCCACCACCGATTTCAGGTTGAGGGCTACCTGGGGCTGTTGTACATCCCCTGCCAGGATCCTGAACCCATCCCGGAAACCCTCAACTATGTATTGTACCTCTTCCCAGTCTGAGTGATCCCGGAGGGCCAGCACCAGCTGTTTTACCTTAACTGATTATGATGATATTATTATATATTTGAGGGGTTATTTAGGTTGTGTGGTTTGTGTTGAATTTATAATTGTTATTGTTCTTTGGATGTTTTCTACTTTTGTTGTTAGCCGCATCAAGTCACCGTAGGCGAGAAAGAGTGGGGTAAAAATAAAAGCTGAAATGAAATGAAATGGAGTTTGGGCTCTTCCAGGATCCCCCTTGTCCCCCAGCCTCTTGTCCATCTTTTCCAAGGGACCCTGTGTTATTCTTCCCATAGGACCATGGTTTGGCTCTGGGGCAGGCTGCACTGGCATGGAAACAACCACAGGTGCGGCAGGAATGCCAGTACTTGCATGCTGCGCGGGAGCACTTCCCCCATGCGCATACTCCCAGCATTGTGTGGTGTTGCTTCCCGCAGCCCTCTTCATTTCACCATGAAAAAGATCATTGGTGGGAGCGACACCCCCTCTCACCAGGAGATGGCCGCTATCAGAACTGGGGGCATTGGCCATGTCAACCATGCAACTGAGTCATAGCTCAGGGGCATGCATGTCCCACCTCAAACCGCTGCTCGGTGGTGGAAGGCTTCATCATACCGGAGCCATGTGCTGAAGGGGCCAGACTCGTAGGCCCTGCAGATGATGTCTGCATATTTCAGAAGGTTGGCAGCTCAAGCAGGAAAGCCCTGAATCATAACACCCTGGTATATAGCATAGACCGTGATCCAGTTGATCCAATTCCTGTCGGTCTTGGGGCTCTTGAAGCGCTCCTTCTCCTGCTCTGTCGGGTCGGGTATGGGGTCACTAAATAGGAGAGCAAATAAGTCAATGAATTCTTTCCTCCATATTTGCTCCTGAGTGGCTGGGAGGAGGTGGGTCTCAATGGGTGCTGACTAGGGATGTGCGAACAGAACCGAGTTCGGAAATTCAGTTCGGTTTGGTTCGAAAACCGAGTTCAGTTCGAAAGTTCAATTCGGTTGACCAAACTATTTGAGTTCAGTCGAATTCTGAACTTCCGAACCGAGTTCGTACATTCAAAACCAGGTTTTTTGGCCTTCCGAACTGGTTCGGATTTGACCAAACAGTTTGGTTAAATTCAAGTTTGGTTTGAAAGTTTGGTTCAGTCGACCGAACTATTTGAGTTCAGTCTGAACTTCCGAACCGTGTTCGCACATCCCTAGTGCTGACACATCAGAATACACATCAGAATACCCCGCCCCAAGAGGGGGCGTTGGTCTGGTACTGCCCACCCCTGCCAGCCTAGTGGGTCTGGGGGAGCAATGGAAGACCACACCTGGAGTGCCTGTCCCAGTGTAGGCAGGGGGGCCATAGCAGCTTCCAACCCTTGGGTTGACAGTGGGGGGTGGGCCATTGGGACCCATATCCCATTCTACCACAGCAGCTGGGTGGTCGCCTCGGTAGTACCTGTTGGCTGAGCCATTTCTCCCATCCCCCCTGTGTTGTCCGGGGGTAGTACCCATCACTCGGTGCTAATGCTTGGCCCATGCCATGGTAGGTCACCCCAGGTTGTCACGTGCCCAGGGCCCTGGCTAATCCAGGCTGGGGAATTCCACCCATCATCCCATACACCAGTTGCAAGGGGGTGTCTTCCCCGCCTGTACCTGGGACTCCAGTCATAGCTACTGGCTCCTGAGGTAGTTATTGACCAGGCCGTTACTCTGTCATTGCCCGGATAGCTTGTTCCAGCGCCTTGGCCTTATGCCGCAGCTTGATGCCCTTATGCTTGGGATATCCTTGTGGTCCCACCAGTGTCTGTTCTGCCCATCTGCCATGCGGCTGTTTGTACCTGGGCTGAAAATAAATGGAGGGGGGTTCCCCTCATCTGTCCCCAGGTCCAATGGCGGGCTGTCCCCACACACACACACCCCACAGTGGCCATCCCGCACAGCAGGACCTTGCATCCCACCAGCCTGTCCTGAAGGGACAGGGCTACCACAGCCCTGCCCCCTGCTTTTGTCAGCAGGCCCAGGTCTTCCACCTGTAACAGAGCCCCCAGGGGTACCCCCGGGGGCCAACCTCCCAGCCCATCCCCCTAGGCACAGAAGGGGGGAGCTTGGGCCGATGGAACAAGGGGCCCATGGGTCCGACGGGGACCACGGGGCAGGAGACTGCAGCGGCCGAGTGTGCTGGAGGCCTGGCCGGACCAGGGAGTTATTGCGGTGGCCCTTGCCTGCTTCCCCAGTCCTGCTCCATTCTCGTAAGGGGTGGAGCACAGCAAGGGTCCATGTCACGGCCATTTCAGGCCAGTGAAGGGGGAATAGTTCTCAATTTATTTTATGTTCGGAATGAAGGTTACAGTTGAGTCTCACTTAAAAGTCCAATTAGCATGAGATATTTTATGAAAATTAGGTTCCTAAGCACTGAGCACCCAGAATCAGTACCTGTGTTTAGAAACTTGAGTTGCTGTCTAATGGCAATGAATGGACAACATTAGTTTCTTTCTAATGATTGCTTTCATACACGTAAATATCTCTTATCAGCCAGTTTTAAGGGATGGTGGAAAAAGTATGAATGAAGTTTAGCAGCCAAGAGGAACAGAAAACAAGTCCAAGTTGGGGTTGTTACTCTTTTGTGTACTTCATTCTCTAACAATGAGCCTCAATGAGCTGAGTGCTGCTAGTTTCTCCAGAGGCACAAAGACAATGTTCACTTAAGGTTTTAAGTGTCATTCAAAGATATTTGTCAGAGGGAAAGGCTATACAAGGAAGTAAGGGCATGTGTTACTTTATTCACTATGTTCTCGGCCAATGATGTAAATTCCATATATAGCCCTTCAAATTGATGCCAACAGTAGGACATTTAAAAAAAAATCACCATCAGCTTAGTTTGTTTGTACTTTATCAGTAAGAGTGTGAAGCAGACTGAGGAATTACACAGCTAGGTGACTGGACAACCAAATGGCAACTAAAATTCAGTTCAGTGTTGACACATGCAAAGTGGTACACGTGGTGAAAAATAATCCTAAGTGTGCATACACAATGCTGGGTTCTAAATGTTACCACTCAGGAAAAGTATCACGGTGGAGTCATTATGGAGAGTTCATTGAAAACTTTAGTGTAATGTGCAGCAGTGGTCAAAAAGGGAAACAATGTTAGGAATTATTCAGAAAGGGGAATGGAGAATAAGATGGAAAATATACTTCTATTTAAATCTGTGCTGCAACCACTCCTGGAGTGCAGTTCTGATTGCCCCATCTCAAAAAATATATAGTAGAATTGGACAAGGTGCAGAGAACAATGATGATTGTTCAATGATGATGCGACAAAAATGATCAATGATATAGAATGCTTCTGTGCCAATACAGGCTTGATAGGTTAAGGAGACAGCTGAGAGGGGATATGATAGTTTACAAAATATGGATGGTTTGGAACAAATACATAGGGAGCAGTTTTTTTAACCACTCAAATAATACTATGACTAAGGGACACTCTATGAAACAGATGGCAAAATTAAAACAAAGAAAGGAAGTACTTTTCCAGTAAACCTACAATTAGCTTGTGGAACTTGTTGCACAAGATGTTAAGGTTAATAGTATAAGTGGGTTTTAATAGGGATTGGGTAATTTTTTGGAGAATAGATCCATAAATGGCGATTAGTAAGTTTGCCAGGGGGCATAACCTTTGACTGTTGTGGGCTAGGAGTAAATAGCAGGGAACGGACAATTCCATTATTTATTTTCTTATTTATTTTATTATTTATTATTGATTTTATATCCTGCCCTATGCCCGAAGGCTCAGGGTGGCTGACAACTTATTAAAGCTACACACATAAGTGACATAAGGACATCATACTCCCCTCATCTCCCCAATACATGCCTCAGCATTTCCCAGCTCCCATCATCCCCTCTGACAACCCTCAACCTTCCCCTGTCACTTACCCTCCATACTCTCATACACTCCATAGTCTTCCCTGTACTCTACCATCAGCGTAAGTGTGTGGAAAAATTCTTGATCTGCAGTTCAATAGCTGCGGCTCCTTTGCATTTGCTGTTTTTAGAGAAAGTGAGAGTTCTATGCCATGTGAGTGTCCAAAAGAACCCCAATAATGGAGCCTTGGCCAAACCTTGTAGAGAAGTTAATTTTGCCTCCTTTGTGGTGGAGTAGTTTATGATTATGGTCTTCTGTGAAGCAACTGAAGGTGGCCACTCTTGAAGACAGGATGCCGGGCTCAATGGACCAGGGGTCTGACCCAATATAGTACTCCTTATGTTCTTATATTTGTATCAGTAGAAATATAGAGGGAGAGGAAGGCTTTGGGGCGGGGGGAGGGGGAGATGAAGTATTCAGTCTTGGACATGTTAAGCAGTCAATAAGGTGGTCATCTTATCTTCTTTTATAAACAGTTATTTGTCTCCATGTGGCAGCCCTCAGAAGAGGGACTCCCTCCAAACCAACTGATACCATATACAGTGGCAATGTTAGGCAGAGGCAGGAGGGGCGGGATAGAAATAAATGAATAATAATAATAATAATAGTAATAATAATAATTAATATAATATAATAAATAATTAATAATAATTAATAATGATGTCTGGTGAGTAGAGTGCGGAGCTGATGTGATGCACATTCCAGGTTCAGAATGTAACTATTACTTCTAAACTATACATTTAGTAGGGATGGGTAATTGGATGAAATGATGGTTTTGAATCCATTATGGATTTGGATCTGTAATTTCCAGATTTAAATATGGATTCAGATTACGGATCCTTAATTTTTTTTAAAAGATCAAGGTGCATGTGTAAAATGGCTGATGGAGTGTTCTGCACATGCACAGTCCTTTTCCAAAATGGCAGCGATGCCATTACGGGCAGTTATGGATTAATCTGAATCCATGACGCCCATCCCTAGAATTTAGCCTGTGGCTCTAGTGAGCTCTGATGAGCCACATCAAATGTGGCTCCTAGGCTACAGGCTAGCCACACCTGCTTTAGATAAGGTATATTATTTCCAAAGCATTAGTAGAATTAACCAGAGTACAGATGGGTGAAAATGGGGAGGGATCAGAAAGGCAAAACAGAAGGTCAATTGGAAGTTAATAATTTCAGTCAGTGTTGGATGGAGACAAAGGATGCTTACCCACGTGCATATTTTCAGGTGAGATTCTCTCATGCTACATTAGCAATAACAGGAGACTCCAGATGGGCTGCATGCCTAAGGTATTTTCTTCCATTTTTTCTTTCCCATGCAAAGTCATGTGACCTTTGTGGATCCGTTATTAAATATTTGTATTCATTTATTCCAGGTTTTACCCTGCCCTTTCCAAATGACTCAGGATGGCTTACAAAACAAGTAAAAACAATACATTATATAAAAAAAAAACTTACCTAGCCACCCTCCAAACCCCGCATTCCCTATCACTGCCTACCCAATGCCCTAACAAAAATAAAGTCTTACACCTCCTCCAGAAGATGCCCAGGCTCGGGCTCAGTCGAACCTCTGAGGGAAGGGAGTTCATAGCATTGGGGCAACAACCAAGAACGTCTCCCTGCGAATCCTCACCATAAGAACAAGACTAACCAGATGGTACCCAAAGGAAGGCACTCCCGGTTGATCGCAGGGGCCACAGTGAGGCATGGAAGGCCAGGTGGTCTTTCAGATATAATGGCTCTATGCACACATTACTATACTTCTTAGAGAAATTGTCAGGAAAAGTGCAGTGTTAACAGCGGTAGCAGCAGCACCTCAGGGAGCCTGCCTGGACCGGAAGCCTGCCCTACTCCTCTGCTGCTACCCAGGCAGACCTTACTGTCCTTCCTCATTCTTCCCTGCTGCTCCTGTTGGTAGCGCAGCGTCCCCGTCTCTCCCCCCCGCCCCCTCCTGGTGGCTAGATCCAGGAGTTTCAGAGGGAGCGTGCCAGCAGCTCCAGCACAGTCTCACTCACTTTCTGATTTCCTCCACTTCCAGCTTGAGGGAGCCAGCCCTTTAAACCCTCCTACCGCCATCTGCACAACACACAAACACATACTTCCCCAGTGCCCTGTAATAAGGATGAACTGGGGATCATAAATAACGTGAACCACTAGACGTACTAATTTTACCGTGAGTTTAATTAACATTAAATTGAGTGCATGTACACATTCCAATTTAACTTTTTCTAAAAACACATCACTGTAACAGTAGAATTTTCCTACCCTGTCATTCGTGATGAAAATCACGTGACTTTTCATGCCGAATGAGATAAAGATACTAAATCTTACATAAGATAGAAAATAACATGAATTTGTGTAAAGTTGGCAAGCAGCCAAATACCGTAAATTATTATTGTAATGGTTAATGTAAGACTAAGACCGGAGGAAATCAAATAAACAGAGCTTCACTGATTAACACCAGCACTGGGTCTTAATGTTTTAAAGGAAACCTACGCATATTTTAGTAATCTGTGTTTTGGTTTGCACTAATGCATATGCTGAGTTAAATAAAGAATGATACCAAAATGGAAAGCCCTTTGTGATGACTTTGTATCCTGTTAACTGGGTCTGCAAATATGAAGCAGCTATTATGCAAATGTTACACCCTTGAATTAATTGCACATTTTAGCTGATGAGTCTGACCCATACTTTATATAATAACTCTTTCCCCTTTCCATGTGCCCATTAGTAATCAGAAATGTTTTGTATTATGAATGAGCTTGCCAGTCATCCAGCTTTTCCATAAAATGCTGCTGCTGGTATGTTTCTGCAGAGGAGACTGAGGCATATTTACTAATGCTTGCTGTATACAAAGATAAAAAGACAGCAAAATTACTGGGTTGACACAAATTCTTATGCTTCACTTGCATGCAGCAACAAATGCATTTTAAATGCTGGTTTGTCCAACACTGACCTTTTTAGTATGGAAATAGGTTATCTTCCTACATAGGCCACGCAACAGAATACAAGGTGATTAGTTCAGAAGAATTTTATTTCTAGAGAAACAGGTGAAAGTTTTTATAAAGACGTTCTCAGGTGTTATAACAGAATATAACATGCCCAGTATGTATAGAATGATGCATTCTGCGACATGGATAAATGGTTTTACAACGAAGATTGTGTCAAAAGGCAGTTTCGGTAACTGCAGTGGTTTTTATTCTGAAAGACAAGCAATACAATCCACACAGCACAACAAAAACAAGGTTTTTGAGTAAACACCTTTCTGTTGTAAACATTAGTAGATGAATTGTGTCATGATTTCTGAATCTAGAATCCAGGGCTTGTTGATTTCTTTGGTGGGAGAGAAAAGTGAGTGAAGGGTTTCTTTCTTCTACTTTGCTTTTATTTACAGTGTGTACAGATTCATTCTGCAGAATGTGGAACTGAAAGGGGTATAGCCTGCCTCTGGTTCACACAAAGCTTCCCTTTTTCCTCATAAAAATAACTCTGAAAACACAAAACCATGTTGGTCAGTCCACTGGACCGTAGCAAAGAGCTGCGGCAAGAGTATGAAGAAGGTCCAGAAATAAAGCCCACCCAGTGGGTGAAAACAAACGAGACAGTAGCCTGCATTAGCTGACATTAGCCTGCTATTCACTTTCCCGTCTGTTAGGTGGTCACCAGATGTTCACCAATTTTGTCACAGGTGGGTGACCAGCTGCTACTCGATGCATTGTCCAGAGAAGGTGTTTAACGTAGCACGGGCTAAGGTTGGCTCAGCCAAGCCAATGTGCGCCCTTCGGCCAAGCTCATGTGCCTCCTGCACGCAGTGAGGTACACCAGCACTGTGGACAAGGCCACAATGTTGTCAAGGACTGAGTGCAGGAGCAATGGCCACCTGTCAGCTAATAGCATAGGTGAGCAGACCCTGCCACTGGCTGCCTGTCAGCTGATGATGAGGGCTGGGAGAAGCTGCCACCAGCAGGGATGAGGGACCGAGGGAGATCACCCTTGCCTGGGTGTGGCAGGTCCCTGACCCCAGCCCCACATGCTTCCTCCCTCTCTCCTCATCTCCTGCCCCTGCGTGGCAGCAGGTCCTCTCCTGAGGCAGCTGCGGTGTCAAGCCTGGGTGGACAGCATGTGGCACGGGTACTTCCTCTGCCCATATGCCAGTTTGGGGCCCACCACTCCTGGGCAAGGAAGACCAGCCCATGGAGAGCTCTCCAGACTCCGCTTTGCCCAGGCAGAGCCACTAGTTTCCCTGCTCCACAGACACCAGGCAGGGATGACAGTGCCTTGGGCTGGGGCCAGGTATGGCCCCCAGACGGGATCGCTCTGGCCTGGAGTCTAGGAGTGATCTGCTGCTGTTGGAAACTTATAAAGGAAACTATTAGTCTCTGGGCCTGTCCCCCGGGACTTGGGGGAGAGGCAAAAGGTGGCAGGGTGCAGCACAGGGCTGAGGGGCGGCCCCCGGTCCTCTTCAATCTCGTAGCCGTGGGTCACGGCAAACTCCACGGCCCCCTTCCACGTCCCAATACCACCTGGAGACTGCCTGGTGGTACAGTTACAGGTGTTCCATCTCAGTGGAGACGTACCAGGCGTATGCCTCCACCTTCTTTTTCTCCACCTTGAATGCCTGGAACTCTTCCATCAGGTGGTTCTCCAGGCAGTGTACACCCGTCATCATTTGGCAGCCAGGTCTCTCAAGTTCGGCCCAAAAGGCCTTGGCCACAGCAGACTCCCAGGGCCCGGGGGACTCCACATCAGGGCTGGAACAGGGGTAAGGGCTTACATGCCAGCGCTTCCAGGTTGCCTTCCCCCCCCCCTTCTTCTGGCGCTGAGGCTGAGACTCCATGGCCACGCCAGAGTCCTCCTGCCACGTCAGCATCAGGCCGTGGAGTTTTTCAATATGAGCAATGAGCCCCGATGTGGTCCCCTCTCTCTGCTGCCTGATTCTTTTGCTGCAGGTCTAAAGAGCATAAAAAGATAGGAACATAATAAGTGCCATACTGTGTCAGACCAATGCTCTGTCAAGCCCTGCCTGCATTCTGTCTCCACAAGTGGGTGGACTGAATGGCCAATCTCTCTCTGCAGGGGACTTCCATTCCTAACAGGTCATAGGGCAATCCATTCCCTGTTGTTCCAGTCCCTGTGCCTTACCTTGCATATGATGATTCCATCGGCCATCTCATAAAACCTCCAGACATCCGACCTTCTCCGCTGAATGTCTGGGGGTGTCACTGGCGACCTCCGCCTAGGGGTCCTCCTTGGCCTGGCACCAGTGCTGGGGCTGGCATCCGATTCCTCTCTGAAATGGGAACACATTAAGAACACAAAAGTAATATCATGCATTTATGATGATTCCTCTAGTTCTCCCTCCTTGGGGTGCTAGTGATGGCAACGGGAGATGTGACCCTGGCTGGCACATGCAAATCCTGTCCTCCTTGGGGTGCTAGGGGATTCTAGGGAATGGGATGGCAAACGGAGAGACCCTGTATGGCATGTGCAAATCCTGCCCTTCTTTGGGTGCTGCGGAAGGATGAGACGCTTGCTGGCACGTGCAAATCCTGCCCTCCTTGGGGTGCTAGGGGATGCTAGGGATTTCAACTAGAATAGTCCTGGCTGGCACGTGCAAATCCTGCCCTCCTTGGGGCACTATGGATGGCAACTGGAAAGATCCTGATGGCTGGCGTGTGCAAATTCTGCCCTTATTTGGCGGTGCATATGGAATGGGATGGCAACTGAAGAGTTGAGATCCTTGCCAGCCTGGCACATGTTTGGCTGCTGGAAGAGCCCCCCACACTACAGTACCCTCTCTCTCTGTGGCAGACATCCACTGCTACCCGCTGATGCCCACTGTTTGTACATGACTGATGCCCACCACCCATACACCCATCCACACGCCAGTGAGCTTGCTCTAACGAATAGAGCCTTTCTTGTCCTCAAAGTAAAAAAAAAGTTTACAAACCTGGCAGCACCTCCTGTGCCCGCCGCTTGCTCCTCATCCGAGGAGCCGGCCACCACCACCAAAGGTCCAGGGGCAGCGACCTCTTCCTCCTCCTCCTCCTCTGAGAGCACCATGTTGGCCCCCAGCTGTGACATCATCACAACAGCCTTCTTCATTTTAAAAAAACAAAACACAGTCAGTCACCCACCACACACCAACACTCACCAAACAACACAGTTAAACCAAACACAAACAGCCAAAACACACAAACCGAAGAGCCACCCAGCCAAACACACACTCTCTCGCCACACAGCTCTGCACGCACTCGAATTTCCAGTTTCCAGCGCGATCACGCGCTCTCGCAATAATTTTTCTGAACCAAACTGAACACGACTGAACCAAATGGCCGAACCCAAACTCGGCGAACACCTGAACCGAACGCCCGAACCTGAACCGCAACCTGTTTGCACATCCCTAGCCCAGGGTCTAGATGTTTCAGCCCCCAATGCCACCTGCTGGCTTCTCTCTGAGAGGAATGAATGGAACCACCCAAGGACAGTCCCATCCAGACCCCCCAGAGCTCGCAGTCGTCTCAAAAGCAGTCCATGGTATCAAAAGTGGCTGAGAGATCTAGCAGGATCAGAACTGTTGAATGTCCTGCATCCATCTCCCAGTGGAGATCATCCACCAAGGCCACCAACGCCATCTCTGTACCATAGCCAGGGCAGAACCCAGACTGAAAAGGGTCGAGGAAACTGATGCTGTTCAGATGACCCTACTGCCGTGTCACCGCCCGTTCAATAATCTTCCCTAAAAAGGGGAGATTAGAGACAGGTTGGTAGCTGGCGAGCGCGTCCACATCCAAAGATGACTTCTTAAACAGGGGGCGCACCACAGCCTCCTTGAGACTGGATGACAATCTCCCCTGCCGAAGGGACGTGTTGACTATCCTTGCCAGCACCATCCCCAAAGTCTCCCTGGAGGCTTTCACCAACCAGGACAGGCATGGATCTAATTCGCAACTGGTGGCTCTGACCGACCCCAGGACATCCACCACATCGGCTGGTGTCACTTCCTGAAACTCATCCCAAGAAGATGGACCAGACTCCATAGCTTCGTGCTCTTCTCCCACTGTTCCTAATCCGGTGTCAAAGTCACTCTGGATCCGAGTGATCCTGTCTGCAAGAATTGGGGTTATGATCTACTACCTCAAGGATTAAAATTCTGGTGTTAGTCATTGGTTAAAAATTTGTTTCTCTTCCCCTAGTACATTAGTGTGGTTATGCTTGATGGATAAAATTACTATTGGGATTGATAAGACTCATTCAAAAGATCTTTGGTGGGGGCATGTGTAAAAGGGAATTCGATCACTTGGATTTTCTGTTGAATTTTTATTATCACTTCCCCTTAAGGATGATTAAGCAAAGAGTGACTGACAGAACTTCGGGAAGATGGGGCTCATGTGGACTCTTAGCTTTGCTTCATGGCACAAACACTGGGTCCCGGGGCCTGCTGGATCTAGTTACTTCTCTCTATTGAAGATTCCTAGACAGAAAATTGTCTTTACACACCTGAGAATTCAGGTAATGGATACTGAGGTACTTCAAGGACAGTAGAGGGGGATGGACTATTCAGCCAAAGTGTGTGTGTGTGGTAAGGGTCAAATAGAGGACCTTCCACATTATCTGTTGTTTTGTTGTATTTATAATGAAATTAGGGAGAAATTATTCAGAGCCTTAAATGTTGATAGGGATTGGTCTATGCAGAAACAACTTGTATATTTGTTGAGTGATATGGATGAGAAGGCTACACTGGCAGTAGCTTCCTTTGCTGCTAGTGAAACTAACCTCCGTATACAATTTGTTAACAATAGTGATTAACCAGAGTTAATTTAGGGGTCAAGCTGTTATCAGTGTGCCCTGAGATGGATAAGGAGATGGATGGGGGTCAAACTACTGTCTTCAATAAGTTTTTCAAGAAGATTTGGGTGCTAAATTCAGGGGCCAAGCTAACCTGAGATTGAGGGATTTGTTGTTATGACTTCTGTTCAGATTATTTTTGTTCAGATTTTATTTTTGTTGTTTTTATGAACAATGTTTTATTTTGTTTTTATGTAATTTTGGTATTAATGATATGGCATTGGCTGAATCAATAAAAATGTATCTTATCTACTACCTAGTACCAGTGCTGTCCATCTAGATCAATCCTCCTAAGGGAGTGTGTATTTCAGTCAGTACTAGCATGTGTAGCCATCCCCTCTTTGATCTAGAAAGAAAGGCAACAGATTGCTAGATGTTTCTAGCCCAGATTAACAGACAAAGAAATGTAAAGACTATATTTGATACTGAGATGGAAAGATATGATTAATTTTAATAAAGATACAGCTGGAAGAGGATGCAATGGTTTAAAAAACCAAGCAGACTTTTTATTTCATAAGGTATAGATTTTTGTTAGGACTAGTGAGAATTCAGAACTATGATGAAAAATAATATATTGCCTTATAAATCCAAAGTATTTCTAGATACTGCTGGTATGAAGGGTACTGTACAAAATTTTGTATTTTATTCTGTTGGTCACTGGAGGGCTGTCATATTTTTCCATTTGGAATAGCGAGTTAAAAACAAGCCAGGATATAAAAGCTATTGGCCCAGAATCTTGACTATGATCAAGTAATATACAGCAGAGCTTATGTACTCCTGCAGGAATGGCCTTTTCAGCCTCCTCCTCGTGTACTGGAATACTCCGTGACATAATTAATAGAAATCTGATAGGTACTTCTCAGAAGGTTTCCTCTGTGTCTGTGATATTAGATTCACAACATACTTGGCAAGAGAAAAGTAGTCAAAGTTTCATCTAAAAATGAAAGACTGTAGGGATGGGCGAATGCAGTTCGGAGTTCGGACCGAACTTGGCCTGTTCAGACAACCGAACCAAACTTCCGAACCGAATGCTCGAACTTCCGAATAGTTCAAAAAAGTTCGGATGAGTTTGGATGAGTTCGGGGGCAGAAAAAACGTTACTTTGGGCAGGAAAAACATGACTGGAAGGGGGGGCAGCTGAGAAGCAGACTTCCTGGCATCAGGGGTGGACACCAGGGGTGGTTTCAGGGCCAAAAATACTGATACCAAAAAAAATGGTTTTGGTACCACTAGCACTTTTTTGAATGTTCGGCCGAGTTTGGCTAAACCGAACTCCGCCAAACCGAACAGCCGAACCCGAACTCGGGTTTCGAACCGAACATCCAAACAGCATTCTGTTCGCCCATCCCTAAAAGACTGTGCACAAATCATCCACCCATGATCATCCACAAATCATCCACCTGGACCTCCTCTCTGCCAACTCCTCCCTGGACCCTGTCCAATCCGGCTTCCGCCCCCTCCACTCTACTGAAACTGCCCTGGCCAAGTTCACCAATGATCTACTTGTCGCTAAATCTAAGTGCCTCTACTCCATTCTTGTCCTCCTTGACCTCTCTGCTGCCTTTGACACTGTCGACCACTTGCTTCTATTGGACTCGCTTTACTCTTGTCTTTGGACTTCCATGGCTCTGTCCTTGGCTGGTTCTCCTCCTACCTCTCTGACCACTCCTTTAAAGTCTCGCTCCCCAAGTCAAACTACTCCTCCCTCCCCCTTTCGGTTGGGGTCCCCCAAGACTCTGTCCTCAGCCCTCTCCTCTTCTCTATTTACACCCTGTCCCTTGGCAAACTTATTGCCTCCCATGGATTCCAATATCATCTCTACGCTGATGACACCCAACTCTATCTTTCTACCCCCTCTCTCTCCGCTTCTGTCCACTCATGCCTCATGAACTGCCCCTCTGATATCTCCGTCTGGATGTCCCAACGTCAACTCAAGCTCAACATGGCCAAGACCGAACTCCTCATTTTCCCTCCCTCCTCTTCCTCTCCCTCTAACCTACATCGATGGAATCACCATCCATCCTGTTCTGCAAGCCCGTAGCTTGGGCTTCATCTTTGACACGCACCTCTCTTTTAAACCTTATATTGACTCTGTTGCCAAATCCTGCCGATTCGCCCTCCATAACATTGTTCGGATCTGCCCCTTTCTCTCTACCTCCTTGGCCAAAACCCTTGTTCATGCCTTGGTTATCTCTTGCCTCGATTACTGCAACCTCCTCCTTGCTGGCCTCCCTTGCTCTCACCTGTCCCCCCTTATCGCAATCCAAAACTCTGCTCCCAAGGTCATTCACTCTGCCCGTCGCTTCGACCATGTGCAGCCTCTCCTCTTCTCTCTTCACTGGCTCCCCCTTCCTGAACGTATCCTGTTTAAACTCCTGGTATTCACATTCAAAACACTCCACAACCAAGCTCCCCCTTACCTCTCGGACCTAATCTCCCTACACACTCCTGCACATGCTCTCTGCTCTTCCTCTGTCCCCTCCTTCACTCTCCCTCGTTTCTCCTGCTCACCTAACTGCCTTCGACCCTTCTCCCTCGCTGCCCCCCATGCCTGGAACTCCCTCCCTACCCACATCCGCCTTGCCCCCTCCCTCCGCTCCTTCAAATCCCTCCTCAAGACCCACTTTTCCTTGCCGCCTTTCCCAATGTCTGCTAGTCGTTCCGCATATACTTACTGTCTGCCCTCCTCTGTAGACTGCTGCAACCAACCTGATTGTAACCAAGCCAAGTACACGCACCTGAGACTTCGTATCCGCCTGAATGTTTGTTTGTCCTCTCCCACTCTCTCTCCCACTGTCCCCTCTCCCTGTCTCCCCCTTCTTGTCTTTTAGTTTGTAAGCCACAGGCAGGGACCGGAACTATTTCTATGTCCTGTACAGCCCCAGGCACATGGCTGGCGCTATATAAATGTTTATTATAATAATAATAATAATAATAATAATTAATATTCAAAGTCAATGGGAGTTTTGCAATCAATTGCAATGAGAGCAAGAGTTTATCTTGTATTTCCATATTTTCAGATCAGTCTCTGAATCTGTGTTGAAGTCAGTCTGGATGCCAAAAACTGGAGGATGCAAGAATAATCAAACTCTACCATTTACAGTAGACTGCAAGTTGAATAAAGCTGAAGGCATATTCCTTAATTATGTCCAAAAACATAGCCCTCAACACTTCTATTTCTTTTTAAGACCTTCCTTGTATTGCCACCCATGATATTTTGAATGATTCATAAAAGAGTACTGTGTCTAAGAGGAGACAGCAACAATAGAGATGTTCTGAAGAATGTGTGTTTAGGCCCCAAGCAACATTGTGCCGGGCTCCAGATGACCTCATAACAATGACCCTATCCCTAACCAGTTCTTTTGTTCCAGGGATCTCAGCTATTCTAGACAGTTTTGAAGATCTAACACCCTTTGGCTCAGGTAAATCTCTCACAGTCTCTAGTTTCAGGACTACAAAAACATTTTGCAGCATCAAGGGCAAATTAAATAATGGTGGCCCCGGACCTTGCCTCATTTTGGCGACAGTGCAAGACCTGGCTCTTCTGCCAAGCCTTTGGTGAGGAATGTGGATGAAGGGTCGGTGGGGGGGATGGATTTTTATTTCTTTTATGACTCCCTTTTGTGTATTTATGTATTTATTTATGTATATATATATGTATATATGTATTTCCCACAGGAAAGAATTTTTTATTGTTAAATTATTCACAGTACATAAAAAAGGAAAGAAAAAAAGCAGGTAAGTAGTTATAAAGGTGGGTTACAATAATTTTTTCTTTGTCAACGTTTCTTCCTTTTATTTAAACATTGAAACTTAAACATTATAAACAAAACAATTTGGCAAACAATAACTTTTTTTTGTGGGATAGTGGTTCTGAACGTTGTTCTATATTATTACATCTTATATTGAGTAGTCCACTAAATATGACTTTGAGTCCTCTTCTAGTGTGTGGCCTTGAATAATTTCTACGCAGGAATACCATTTTGTTGTGAATATTTTGGATTTGTCCTTCATGTTTACTGAGATTTTTTTCCATCGAATACATGTACCACGTACGTTTTAACCATTCAGTCTCTGAGATGTCTCTTGCATTTTTCCAGTTTCAGGCTATGATGTTAATTCTGGCCAAAGCCATTAGTTTACACTTGTCTTGATGGTAATTCCTTAGTGGTATATCTGGATAAATTCCCAATAGCACTGTTTCTGCCCTGAATGGTATTATTAGCCCTGTAGCTTTTTTCATGTATTACCAAATTATGCACCAGAAGGGATGTATTCGAGGGCAATTCCACCAACAATGGAGGTAGGTACCCTGTTCACCACATCATGCCAACATAGACAGGGATCGGAACTGACCATTGCTTTGAAATGTTGTGGGGTGAGGTGGTATATCAACATTACTTTTATTTGGGGTTCTTTAATTTCCAACGAGCTTGCATAATTGTGCATATGTTGCCAGATCAGGTCTGTCTGTTTTTCATTAAATTTTCTTCCCAGATCTTTTCCCCACTTTTCAATGCAGGGGGTTTGCTTATTTGTCCTGATCCCGATCAATGCCCCATAAATCCTTTCCTTTGTTTGATGAATGATTAAATACAATTATTTCAATATCAGTGGTGGGTAGTGCTGAATTTTTTCCCTGTCTGAATATAGGTTTTTTAGTTGCAAATATTGAAAAACATCTATTTTTGTTTTTGTTTTGCTCTCTAGTTCTTGGATTGGGATGAATTTTTCTCCCTGGAATAATTGTTCTGCTCTCTTAATGTTACATTTGGTAAGTATTTTACGGAGATCAGTGGCTATTCTGTTTTCGGTTGATTCTTGAGTATTTAGGAGGAAGAATGGAGAGGCAGTTTGGGACTCTTTCATACGTTTTAAGGTTTGGTGCCATTGTTGAATGGTTGCGTGGGCAAAAGTGTGGGTGTATAAGTTGTTGGCATTGTATTGTTCCGTTGGTTAGAAAATCCTGAAAGTTAGACACCGCTAATAAATGTCTTTCTATTCCTACCCAGTCGGTATTGGCAGATGGGAGGAAGTGTTTGAGTGCCCTAAGGGAAGCTGCTTTAAAGTATAAATTTATATCTGGCATGTTGATCCCACCTTCGTCTATTCTCCTGGATAGAATGGTTTTGCTGATTCTGTGTTTTTTCTGTTTCCAGATTGTTTCTAAGAGAGTGCGCTCTCATTGTTTAATGAAGGATTTGGGTAAGTGTATTGGGAGGGCCATTGCTTTGTTATAGTATTTTTGGAAGTGTGATCATTTTAAATAGGTTAATGTTACCTATCCATGAGGTTTTAAGTCATCTCCATGTCGCCGCTTCTGTGTGAATCTGATTGAGTATGCTGGGGAAGTTTGCTTTAAAGAGATTTTTGTGATCTCTGGTAATATTCACTCCTAGGTATTTAAATTGGGATTTCGTTATTGTGAATGGTACTTGCTTTTCAATGGTCAATCCGTTGTCTTTGTTATTATTAACGCCTGAGATTTTTGATAGTTGATTTTATGTCCTGATATTTTACTAAATTGTTCTATTAGGTAGAGGATCTTTGGAACAGTCTTCTGTGGGTGCATTAACTAGATGAGCATATCGTCCACGAATAGGGAGATTTTGTAGTGAGTGGGGCCTATTTGGATTCCTGATATTTCTTGTTCTTGTCGTATGGCACATGCCAATAATTCTAGGGTTATGTTAAAGAGCAAAGGAGACAGGGGACAAGCCTGTCTTGTGCCTCTAGTTAGGTAGAAGGGTTTGGATAGGTTACTGTTTATTAGCAATCGAGAATTTCGGATTAAGTATAAGGCCTTGATTGCACTTAAAAAATTCCCTCTTATTCCCATTCTTTCCATAATAAGGTATAAACATTCCGGTTCCGAACGATCAAAGGCCTTCTCAGCATTGGCCGATAGTATTATGTTGGGACATTTGTCATTTGTGCTGCGTAAATGAGATTGACATTTTTTCCTGCTATTGTCTATTCCTAGTCTATTTGGAATGAAACCTGTCTGATCAGTGTGTATCACTTCACCAATGATTGCAATCAGTCTGTTTGCCAGAGTTTTTGCAAAGATAATCAATGTAATCAATGTTCAGCAGGGATATTGGTCGGTAGTTGCTGCATTCGTCATGTTTTCTACCCGATTTTGGTATCAGGGTAATTACTGCCTCATAAAATGTGGGGGGCATTTTCTGTGAATCTATAATATTGTTACAAGTGTCTGTCAAATAGGGGGAGATGATGTTGTTGAAAGTTTTTGGTAGAATTCTGCTGGTAGGCCATCAGGGCCACATGCTTTGTTTTTGATGAGTTCTTTTATTGTTAGTTTGATCTCTTCGATGGATAGGGGGGGCATTGAGAAAACTAACCTGATCTAGATTGAATTTTGGGATTTCATATTTATTAATAAATTCCTTTATCATTACAGGGTCTAGAGTGGATGTTATATAGAGCTTCTGGTAAAAGTCTACGAAAGCATCCTGTATTTCTTCCTGTTTGGTTGTTGTATTACCGTTTGGGAGTTTTATCGTTGGAATAAGGATTTTTTTTCTTTTGTTTTTTGTCATCTGTGCTAAGACTTTCCCTGGTTTATTGCAATTTTGAAAATAAAAGCTTTTAACCTTTCTCAATTGTTGGGTGATTTTTTGTGTGTCAATTGTGTTGATTTCACTCTTTATTTTTTGGATTTCAATTTGTGTCCTTTTGTTGGGGAATCTCCTATTTTCCATTTCCAGTTGCTGCAACTGCACATAAAGTTCTGAATTTCTTTCCCTTCTCTTTTTATATATTGCAGTCTTAATGGCTATAAATTTGCCCCTTAATACTGGTTTTGCTGCTTCCCATACAGTTTGTGGGGAGGAGACTGAGCCCAAATTTAGGTCGAAGTACTCTTTTAGGTCTATTGTTGTTTGTTCCTTTATCCACTCACACTTGAGAAGAACTCTATCAAGTTGCCAGGTTCGCCCAGCTGTTTGTTCATGAACCACCCAATCGAGTTCATGAACCACCCCAATTATTGCATTGTGGTCTGAAAAGGTGACAGGTGTCACCTCACAGCTTACACATCTGTGAAGGGAGTCTTTTTCTAGCAATATATGATCTATTTTAGAGTATGTGTTGTGTACTCTAGAGTGAAATGTGTAAATCCTGTTGGATGGGTTTAGATATCGCCAGGCGTCTATCAGGTCATGCTGGGTTATCACTGAGGTTATGTTTTAATGAGTGTTTTAAAGGAGGGAGCATATGGAGTGATCTAGGACTGTTAAAATATTTTAAAATGGGGGCGCAATGCGCATGTGCAAAAGCTAGCCGCACCGAAATTCTGCTCCTCCTGGCGAGCCCAAAAAAGCGCACCAAACTTTAAACAACGTTAAAATAAAAAACCCCAAAAGCATAAGAATCAGCTTTCTAACCCTCTGGGGTATGGGCTCTGCAAAAAAATGGGCAGCAAAAGAGATAACAAGACATTACCAGCAGAAACAAACAGCTGAATCAGCACAGGAAAGCGCGGTGAGTGCTAAAATGGCAGCCGCGACTCAGCCCTTTGCCCCAAGGGAACCCGAACGGGAACAAGACAGCATGGCTACCATTCTGACAGAAATGAAGGCAGCAAAAGCTGAAGCCCAAAAAGACACACATGAACTAATTGAAAAAATTAACAGAGTAAAAACTACGGTGGAAGAGGGAAACAAAAAACTAGAAAATATGGGCAAACGCATAGAAATCGCTGAAGAACGCATTTCAGGATTAGAGGATCAAACCCTAAATGCAGACAGCGAAATAGCAAAGTTAAAAGAATCTATGGTTTTTCTGTGTTCCAAATATGAAGACCTAGAAAACAGATCCAGGCACAGCAACCTACGCATAATGGGGGTAAAAGAGGGCGCAGAGTCGGGAGGGATGCAGGAGCTGCTCAATCAAATTTTTACCTTGAACTTCCCAGAACAACAGCCCCTCTATAATTTAGAAATTGAGAGACCCAAGCCAAAAGAAACTGACCCCCCTCCCCCCCCGAGCTATCATTGTCAAATTTTTAAAATTTAAAGACAAAGAAACCTGTCTGGCCTTAGTGAGGGAAAAAAATCCTGGAGGAGGGGGGAGGAAACATCAAAAACAATGACAACCCCCACAAATGATTTCAGTCATGCTGAAAAAAACTAGAACATATTGTTCCAACGGGCACGAGATGCCATTTCTGTTAATGTTAAGGTTATTGTTATATGTTGTAAATTTATTCAGTTGTGCCAAGCATTTTCTAATACTGTATTATGTATTCGCTAATCCAAGATTGAGAGATGTCCATATCACAAAAAAGAACCAAATCATCCAGCCAGAAAGGTATAGGGCCAAATAAACCAAACACAGATAAACCCCAACTACCCTTATGGCAGTAGCAGCTGGACACAAATCCTTCCTAAGATTTCTAACCTTAAATGTCAAGGGCCTCAACCCCCCTATAAACCGAAAAAAGGTGACAAACCTCCCACTAGACCAGGCAATTGGGGTTTTTTTTCATTCAGGAATCACATCTATTACAAAAAGACCTTCATAGATTTAAAAGCAGACATATAGAAGACATCTATGCCTCTTGTGGGAGAAAAAAAATAAAAATCAGGAGTCCTGATAGGTTTTTCAACATCAGTAAACTTCAAACTAGCCCAACTAAAGAAAGACAAGGAAGGCAGGTTCCTTTTACTGATGGGAATGCTAAAGTCCCAAAAGGTGACCTTGGTCAATCTATCTGCCCCAAATACAAACACCCACCAATTCTTCCAAAAATATATTCCCATCATTACTCAAAACACAGAAGGCCTGTTAATCACATAGGGAGATTTTTGTAAGCTGCCTCGAGCTGCTTAGGCAGGAGAGATGGGATATAAATGCTGTAAATAAATAAATAAATAAATAGGACAGGTACACAAGGATTTTGAAGATACAAGCTGTTCTGTAGAAACAGACAGTATTGGGTGAAATCAGACATGCACCTTAACTCTAACACTGTTTAAAATTTCTTATGCATGTTGCAGGGCTGCATAGGGTTCCAATACAGCCCTGCAACATGTATAAGAAATATTAAAAGTGTTAAAGTGGAGTTACATGCTGACTGTTTTCACCCTTTGGTTTCAATCCTCCATCTGTTATAGTCAATGGGGCTGATTCCATGCCCCACACACGCCATGCACATCCTGCGTGCAAACTGTGTAGGTTTTTTTTGTTTTTTTAAAACATTTATTCAACTTTTATGCCGCCCCCTCCTGCCATCTCCATAGAGATTGCATTGTGCCATTCAGATACCGCTCGGGATTGCGGCCAATGGCTCAGCTTCCTTCTCAAAATTGGTTTAGAGGACCACCTACCTGGACTAGGATTGCTGGTTTCTCTTTTTCTCTCCTGGTCCCAGGGATATAGCTACTTTTCTCCCAACCTCCAAATCACCTGTCATTTGACCTATATTGCTCTGCTTAATGCAAGATCACATAGTAATATTCTAGGTTTCTGGAAACAGTTTGCATCGGGATTTTTAACTGTTCTTCTCAGCACTGAAACCTGGCTGATAATGAGTCATTACTTCAAAAGCATCAGCTCTGTGAGCAGAGGAATTCAGAGAAGCTTATCACTAGATTTCTGACTGCTGCTGAAACTGCTGATATCTGTATCAAGCTATTGCTGCTTTAGCTTGCTGGCCAAAAGAGAGAAACAAAACTAGTTCCTCTCTATTCAGCAGAATTAATCAGCAGTCCATTTAAACTTTTAGGGCATTTTCACACAAGAGACTCTCCCATCCACTACCCACCCACCCCCACCCACTATACATGTTGCAGGGCTGCAGTGTTGCCTTATGGGTGCCCTGTAACATGTATAGTGGGTGGGTAGTGTCTTGTGCGAAAATGCCCACTATCAAGGGAGCAGTTTGCCAAATTAACAGAGAGGTTGTGCTGTAACATCTCAGTTATTAAGCAGTAATATTTTTTTTCTTCAGCACCTCAGCGGCTAAACACAGATGTGTGGGCAGCAAGGTGGCTCCCCAGCCTGGTCCGGGGTGGGAAACAACAGCCAACCCTCCCTGGGTCATGGAGGGGCCCTGGACAAATGTGCTCACAGCTGGAGAGCTGTCCTACTGCCCACATATCTGAAGGTTTTCTGAGGATGCAGCTTGGGCCAGCTGCTTACCTGCCCAGAGGCACTCTCAGGCAAACACCTTGTGGTGTGGGACCGCACGAGTGGGTGAGTCCTGGGCCAGAGTGGGCCAGCATCACCTTCCTTTGTTTTTACTCAGAGTGCTTATGACAAAGTGTTTTCTTCCTTTCCTCTGAGGCTACCACTTCCCTTCTACTTTATTCTGGGTGACCCTTGTGTACTAGCCCCTAATGAAGCATGGATTATGAAATCCTTTTTGTCCCCGATCCACAAAAGATCTGGGACTCTGGGGCAGCTGAATGACAGAACCTGGCTCTTTTAACTCATGATGTGACCCAAACCGGACTTAATTTGTGGGAGTGGGGCTTGCCAGGGCTGGCTCAGTGCTGGCAATTAAATCTAAGGGGGGGAGGGGCGAACCCCAGGAAATGTTCCCAGTAGGAGTGTGCACCCCAAAATGTAAAAGACTGATTTGGGCTATTTCAGGATTGGAAATGAAAACTCTGAAGAACCCGGATGTTTTATTTGGCTTTCATTCACGACTTCCCTGTAGAGCGGAGGTGAGAATGACTGTTCCTGTACCAGCGCAAAATACCTACCTTTCAGGAGCGCTTGCAACGGTGTGTCAGGATTTCCTCACTATCTGTTGAATCCGTGCTTTCACCATTGTTGAGATCAGCCCCCTGGGATTGTCCATCATTCGTCATCAGTTTTCAGTATTTTCTGCAATTTTCATTCGTTTATTAGGATATTTTCTGTTCGTTAGTTTCCAGCACTTTGTCAGTTTTTGGCATCAGAATGCAGAAAACAAGGGCTAGCCCTCGAAATACTCCAATCAAAACACAGTTTACAAGAAGCCAACACAAGGACCAATAAGGGAAATGATGAAAGTTACACAGTGAACTTGCGATCATTCACAAGCAAACATAAACAGCATGTCAGGAATGTTATGTGATGTGTGTGGCCTTGCGCAGGGAATGCGGGTTGTCTCCCATTGAGACGCAGGTTTGGCGACTGGCCATAGGGTATTGGCTGAAATTACATTTTTGTCGAACTTCCCCCTTGGCCTTTATGGTCCTAGCTGAGGACAATCCTTGGGTTAGCCAGGTGAGGGTTAAGCTCTATCATATGGGCTTTGCCCTCGATTCCCTGCACTCACTGGGATTTGGGGCCATTAGGTCCCTTTTCTTCCAAAGGCTGGCAGATATCTCCTCCTAGGAGGAGATTGCCTCACTTAGAGGTATGTCTTCGCTGGCACCAGTTATGGACTTGTATGAGCTCCCCCTAGCCCCCGCATTGTATTTGTCCCATTCCCTGAGCCCCCAAGTTCGTAGATGCTTCTCCATGACTAGGCTAAGTGTTTTTCCCTCGGGTGTCACGGAGGGTTGTTTTAAGGGGAGGCATAAGTCGGCTTGCCCCTGTGACTGCACACTTAGAGCTCCAGACACTCTGGAGCACATAGTGTTGCATTGCGTATGGTACACGGGTTTACGTACCAAGTGGATCCTGCCCCACCTAAACCCCCTTTTGAGCGACCAGCAGGTATTGGTGTCACTTCTGCTTGGACGGGAGGAAACCAAAACCAGGGATGTGGCCCTTTTTCTTTTTAAGGCCCTGGGATTAAGGAAGGGGAGGAGGCCTTGTGATGTTTGACCCTGATCTCTGAGCGCCTTGTGGGCATGCTCGTCATCATATTATGTTTTTGTATCTCATTTGTAATAATTGTGTTGTTTTGTTTTGTTGTGTGATGGCTTGTCTACACACTTAATAAATTATTATTATTATTATTGTTATTATGTGATGTGTGGGCTGCTCCTGCCTAGGAAGACTTATCAGAAGTACTAAACAATGGCAATTACTGAATGGGAACTGGACCAAACAGTGAAAGGCTGGTAAGCTTCCTCATCGCGTAATCACAAGCGAATGGTCCGTTTCCAATGGAAACAGCTTTTGCTGCGATTGATCAATTCAGCAGGGCTCACCCGTGCCACCCTCTGCACTGGTCATCATATAGATTAAATCACAAGAAGTCCTATTTTATATTCAGCTGTAAAGAGGTGTGTAGGTCCAGTGTTTGGGTTGCTAGCTGGAGAACAGGGTTCACATCCCTGCTCTGACAAACTGGATTGGGAGGTGTGACTTCCGGGGAAGACGTGTGGCTTCCGGAACAAGCTTAGGCACTGGGCACAAGGTGCTCATACGGTGGATGAGGACCCCAATTGGGATCATGCCATGTGTAGATGGGGTTGGGATCTTGACTCATTTATTTATTTATTTAAATTTATACACCACCCTTCCCATTAAGGCTAGGGTGAATTACAAACAATAAAAGTTACTTCATCAATGACTTACCTGTAGCTGAGGAGAGAATGACTGTTCCTGTACCATTGCAAAATACCTCTTAACCCCCCACAACTATTCCCACAACTCTCTCACTCAATCCCACCTAAGCCTATCCCTGCCTGCCAAATGCCTGGCTTCAATGATGTAAGATGAAGAACGGTCTAACATCATTTCCAGAAGATGAGCAGGCTTGGGCTAAGATGAACCTCCAAAGGGAGGGAATTCCATAATTGTGGGACAGGCAGCGAAAATGCCTCTTTGCATGCTCTTACTGAAGAAACTTCACGGGAAGATTGTACCGCAAGAGGGATTCCCGGATGACCTCAGAGGCTGCGACGGAACATGAGGGAAGAGGTGGTCTTTCACATACCTCGAGCCCAAGCCATTTAGGGCTTTATAGGTAAAATACAGCACCTTGAATTGTGCCTAGAAAGCTACTGATAGCCAGCACAGATTCTGGAGCACTGGTGTAATGTACTTCTGGTGATTTACCCCCAAATGAAGATAGGCTGCCGTGATCTGCACCAATTGCAGCTTCTGAACAGTCACCAGGGGCAGCTCCACGTAGACCACACTACAGTAGGCTAGCCTCAAGGTTACAAAGGCATGGACGACGGTGGTCAAATTTGAATCTGATAAAGAAAGGTTTCAACCTTCTCACCGGATGTAATTGGTGAAAAGTGATCCTGGCCACCACTGCAGTCTGGTGATTCAAGAGTACCCCAAGGCTACAAACCTGAGTGACCAAAGGAGTCTGGACCTCATCAATAACTGGGGCTCCTACATCTCCCATGTCACAAGGTCAGTCAACCATCATCACTTTAATCTTGTCTGGATTCATCTTCAATTGGCTCACCAATGCGGCTCACCAACGCAGCTCACCAATTGGCTCACCAATCCAGTCCCCAATGGCAGTCAGGCACTGGATAAGCACTGAGACTGCAGGAGGGTCAGATGAAAAAAAACCAATAGAGTTGGGAGTCATCAGCATACTGATGGCACTTCATTCCAATTCTCCCATACAACCTCACCTAGGGGCCTCAGGTACACATTGAGCGGGAGTGGGGGACAGGATGGAACCTGTGGGACTCCACAAGAAAGCTCCTGAGGGGACGACAAGCCACCGCCCATCACCCCCCTTTGCATGTCTTCATTGTTGCTGGGGTTGCAGCATTGCATTTGAGTCTCTGAATGGGATCATGCAGACAGAACCTCTGGGAAGGGAAACCACTGATGTAGAGACTCATGCTTTAGCTTTGGAAGTTCCCAGTGTGTCAGTAAGATGGTGGCTGTCAAACTCACAGCAGCAGTGCTTGATTTCATATATTCTCTTAGATTTATTTATTTATTCCACTGGAACTGGAATTTTCCAGTGCCTGCTGTGATTTGTTTGTTGATTACGTCGCAGATAAAATCACTGATTCATCATGACTTCGACGCTGCACTTATTACATTAGGAGAACCAGATTTTATGGAAGCCCCGCCTTGTCTGACTTTATGGGATCAGTTTCAGTGGGTGTTGCTTGCCGTTGCAGGGGATGTCCTTGGGGCGGTTAGAGCCACTTCTTGTGAATTTGACCTGTGCCAGGGTCATCCAGGAGATCCTGGGGCCATTGCTGCTTGTGGTGGTCAGTGTCTCCCATTGGGAGGGCAGAGTGCTGAGTCAATGTCACTTGACACCAGCTATCGGCCTATCTCTAACCTTCCCTTTTTAGGGAAGGTTATTGAATGGGTTGTGGCTTAACAGCTACAGGGGAATCTGGACCATGCTGGTTTTCTAGATCCCTTGCAGTCCGGCTTTCATCCAGGTTAGTGCACTGAGACTGCGCTTGTGGCTTTGGTCGACGACTTCCGCCGTGAATTGGATCAGGGCTGATTTTGTTAGATCTGTTGACTTCTGTTGATCATGAGATGTTAGTGACTCGCTCATGGGACTGAGCCGGGGTGGGTGGGATTGTTTGTGAATGGTTCCACTCTTTGCTGGCCAGAAGAACTCAGAAAGAGGTGCTCAGGGATTTTTTCTCATCGCCCTGGGACCTCTCGTGTGGAGTCCCACAAGGTTCCATCTAGTTCCCTCTCCTGTGCCACGTGTATATGCAGCTACTCAGTGAGGTCGTAGGAAGGTTTTGTGTGTGGTGTCATCAATATGCTGATGACACCCAACTTCACATCACCTTTTCATCCGACCCAGACTCAGCAGTCTTGGTGCTTACTCGATGTTTTGCGGCTGAGGGAGACTGGATGAGGGCTAACCAACTGAAGCTGAATCCTGACAAGACAGAAGTGATGTTAGTGGGCAAAGCGGTGGGGTTGGCGCCTCCCATTATTGATGGGGTTTGCCCGCTGCTGGTTCCCCAGGTTCGTAGTCTGGGTGTGCTCCTCAATTCCCAGCTCTGCCTGCATGTGCAGGTGGAGGCTGTGGAGAGGAGTGCATTTCGCCAGTTACATCTGGTGCGACGGCTTTGACCATATGTCTCGGACTCCGACCTGGCTATTTTCCATGCCTTCATCACCTCAAGGCTGAACTAGTGTAACATGCTTTACCTGGGGCTACCCATGATGACAGTTCAGAGACTGCAGCTGGTACAGAATACAGCAGCCCACCTCCTTACAGGGATGGGCTACCAGGAGCATATTACACCGGTGCTCTGTTCTCGCCACTGACTGCCTATAGTCTTCCGGGCCGAACTCAAGGTGTTGGTACTTACCTATAAAGCCCTAAATAAATAAATAGGCTTGGGACCTACCTACCTGTGGGACTGCCTCATTCCCCAGGCTCTAGATCGACTCCTGCAGTCTACTGGGGGTGCCTTTTTCAAAGTCTCCAGGGTATTCCGGGTGGTGACGACGGAGAGGGTGTTCTCAGTGGCCCCACTGGGGCTGTGTAAATCCCTCCTGGCAGAGGCCCGTGTGGTCCTGGACCTCCCCTCCTTTCGACAAAGGTGTAAGACCTGGCTGTTCTGCCAGGTGTTTGGAGAGGGAGATGGATGATGTGTGGGGTGAGTGGTTTAGGGGCGTGGGGGATTGGTGTTTTTAATCTCCAGTGTTTTATTATGTTTTATGGTTTTAGTGTTGTTTTTATCTTTTTATAAATTGTAAACCACTCCGAGCTGCCTGTGGCAGGAGGGGCGGGTATTAAAATTGTAATTAAATAGATAAATAAATAAATTATCTTAGATGATGATGTGTGTGCTTTCAGATGTAATGCCACCCCCCTCCCATGGGTACACATAGCAGCATTATGGGGTGCCTTAGGGCTATTGCATAGCTTTGATTTCTGGGGTGTGTGAATGGATATACCATGTGGTCAGAGGCTTAGCTAGGTTGGAATGGGCCCAGTCATTGGTGCGGAAGATGGAATGGGTTCACCGTCCCCTGAAGCCACATCAGGGAACATCAGCTTTCTAGGCTCATGGACCCTGGTAAAGCTGCACCTATTATAGGTACATCCTTGCACATAGCAACTACAGTGACATCTTTAATAGAAGCACCCTAGATACTTTCCATGATGCTTCTACACAACTGAAATTTCCAATCCTACAGGATGATGTACTGACACTGACAACTTTGCATCAGTTTAGACACAACTTTATATGCAGAGCTCTCTTATCCTTGAAAGAAAACAAAGGAGCAGCAGCAACAGAACTTGGAACAGAACTGGCATTCATCCTGATAGTAAGTAACGGCATATGAAGACTATATCGGTAACAATGCCAATGTTGTCATCTGCACTCTGTCTAGTGTCAAATCTCTGCTGTTGAGATCAGCATATGTTCAAGTTCTGATCTCTGGCAGAGAAATCTGCCTCTTTGCTTAGAACAGAGGCCAGCTTTATTGAACAAGCCAAGCGGCTGCAATGATGTGGTTACTGACGTTTGCTGGGATGTAAAATGAAAAACCAATAAGAATTTCAGAGGAAGCCTGCAAGAGATGTTAGTGGCTTACGGGCCTTCTTAGCTCTTCAGTAAGAGAGACAGAGTCTGTATTATTGCAGATAAATCTGTTTATATCAAGACACTGAGTACTCCTTTTTGAACCATGCCACACTTTCAATGAAATGGAGTACCTTGAAAAAGGAGCTTTTATTTGCTATTAAATATCTATCAAAGTCATTCTCAGAATAGTTAAAGAACATATACATGTTGCTTTAATGAAAGAGTTTACGTGGACAAACAGATGTAATTGGACTTGATATAATGAAATATGGTGTAATATGAATCCTCTGTTAAGTTTATAAGTTCATTTTGTTCATAGTTTGATATCCTCTAAATGTATATTTGTTAGTTGGTTGTATTATAATGTCAAGCTCCACCCCCTCCTCCAACCTCTACTAAGTTTTATGGTATGTATCTTTATTTATCTATTTTGTAATGCTTAGGGTTTTATTTATTATATTGTTTTGTTTATATTTTATTGTTACAATGGAAAAATATTAATATACAAAATCTATCAAAGTGAAAAAAATTAAAAAGGTGCATAGAAAGAAGCTCTCAGAAAACAGTGAAACTAGGTTTTTAGTGAAGATCTGGCACAATATCTGTGGAGATTAGGGATCTGTGAACAGAGCGTGGTTCGGATGTTCGGCCATTTGGTCGTTCGGTTCAAAAACTGAGTTCGGGTTCAGTTGTTCGGTTTGGCGGAGTTCAATTTGGCTGAATGTTGCCGAACATTCAAAATAATGCTATCGGTACCAATATCGGTATCGATATCGGTATCATTTGGCCCTGAGACCACCCCTGGTCTCCACCCCTGGTGCCAGGAAGTCTGCTCCTCAGCTGCCTCCCCCTTCCAGTCACACATTTTTCCCGCCCGAATGGGCCTTCCAGTCACGTTTTTCCCCACCCTGAACTCATCCAAACTCACCCGAATATGACCAAACTCACCCGAATATGACCACGCCCCCTCCAGTCTCACAGCAACTCAGGGTGGCTTACATAATTTAAAACCGATAACAATACACAAAGGGTGGGGGGAGCTACAAAGACAATAAATACAATAAAAAGAGATAAGACCCAATGGCTAAAAATCCCACCCCCTATCCCTTTACCCGCCTCCCCCAGGAGAAAAAAAATCCCCCCTGGGGGATGATGGGAAAAAATCCCCCAAAATGATGGAAAGTGATAAAACTGCCAGGTAATGGCAAAAATCACAGGCACTGATACTGACAATGGCAGAAGCATGGAATCACTGGAGACTGACAAAATACCGATGAACACTCAGAAGCACTTCTGAAAGGTCAGTTTTTCCCTGAAGAATGGGAACACTTCATCTTGGCTCATCCCTATCAACAATTAGAAAAGGATTGCTGTACACTTGGCACTGCCTGTCCTAAATGATCCTGCAGATAATTCAGGATAACAGAACTCAACCCTTCTCTCCACCATGTCATCAATAAGCTTTGGGACTTGGATGTGTGTGTGAGTATGTGTATATGTGTGCACATGCACCCACAAGAACTGCCCACCTAGGATGACTGTAGGGCCAAAACAAGTTCTTAATGCCTTCGAGAACCTCAGCAAGAATAGGGTTCTTACTCAGATTCTCTAGCTTGAGAATTGGCAGTCTTGCAGAGATTCTCGAATGGCCCCCGGAACAGTCTGCACATGCACAAAATGGCCACTGGAAGGGGGGCACAGATGCACAGAATGGCCATGATGGCCATTTGCGCATACGCAGAGTGTTTCTGGGAGCGAACGCGGTTCGGAAGTTTGGAGTTCGGCCCGAACTAGGCCTGTTCGGATGACCGAACCCGAATCTGAACCCGAACTGGCCGAACCGAACTAGATCCGAACGCTTAAATGACCGAACAGTTCTGTCAGTTCGGATCACGTTCGGGTGAGTTCGGGTGGCAAAAAAAGTGTCACTGGAAGGTCAAACGTGACAGGGAGTGGGAGTCAGCTGAGGAGCAGACTTCCAGGCACCAGGGGTGGAGAGGCTTGGAGTAGCAGCCAGCCTGCCCAATCACCATTCCTTTTTGCCTCAGACCACTGGCTTCGCAGTCTGCGATTGGCCACGGGCTAGGCTGTACGAAGCCAATGGGGCTTGCGGTGAGGCGGGCGCAGCAAGAAACAGAACTGATTGCCTCTCCCCTTCCCAACACCTTCTAGCTAGTCACTGTTCCTGAACAGCAGGCGTTTCAGAAGGCTCCCTCTCTCCCAGAAGTTTTTGTTCCTTCCTATTCCTAATCCATTGCCATCCTCCTCCTATTTCACCCATCCAACCCATCTACCTCCATATTATCATTTATTTAG
>QEPC01014289.1:0-14020 GCA_003113815.1 Sphenodon punctatus
TCCAAGTCCCCACTGGGATCGGCCGGCACGTCTGTTGGCCATGACGGGGCGATTCTGGTGGGGAATCAAAAGGGTGATTCCATGACAGGGCCAAAGCCACCCCGTCACATCTGAAAATACCCTCTGTGTGTGTGTGTGTCCAAGAGCTGTGGATCTAGAGTAATTTCAGACATTACGGGATCACAGTCAATCACCCTGAATCACAGTGGATGCAGGGTGGTGGCTGTCGTGAATGTCTGTTTGAGCCCCGCCAGATGTTCACCATAGCTGAACCATGATCAGGAATGGGCAAAAGTAACGTCTGTTATTTCGTCCCATTCCTGACCATGGTCCAGACCGCAGTACGGGATCGGGCACAGCAGCCTGATTGCCCACTGCGCCCATACGTCTCCTCGAGGGCAGGTGGCCGGTGGAGCATGGGAAGGTGGGGCTGAGCAGCCACATGTTGCGCTGTGCAGCCCCGCCCATCCCTGATTCCCCTCTGCAATCAGGCTGGTCTGATCACGGACCGGGATCTGAGACGGATCCAGGTTCAGGGTTCAGCATTGTGGGCCAAAAGGTCCATCACGTCTGAAATGACCCATAGACCTCTCAGTTTGGGAGCAGGGGAAGTAGGAACAGGAGATGATTACGTCTCATCTATCAAACACACAGCTATCAAAATCCCTGAATTCCACTATTTATGGTTCCGCAACTGGACTCACCCTTCCCCATTTCTCTTTCAGGTATGTGTGAGCAGGTTGAGTAGACGCTAGTGTGTTATTTCTTTTTAACTATGCAGCCTTCAGTTGATGTGATGGACCTCGCTTTACTCTGCCAATAATCTCAAGATTAACAGCCTCCAAGGACTCCTTGTCATAGCAAACCAGAATGGTCTGAGCTATAACCAAATGCTAATGCTCAGCAGAGCAGAAAAATTGGGAGATCACTCACTGTGTGAGTGTATCTATTTTGGAAAAGTACCTTTATTATTATTTATTATTTAGTTGTACTGCAGTGGCAATTAAGAGTTCCAGTCCTGGATTATGGACCCCTTTGTTCCATGGAAAAGGCACAGAACAAAAAGATAATCTGTGCCCCAAAGAGCTCACCAGCCAAGCATGAGGCAGGAGTTACGGCCGATACAACAGATGGATGAGGCGTGAACATAAAGAAATGTCAAGCTGGTGCTGGCTGGCATGAAAGGCGGTGTGTTCTGCACACCAGCTGCTGAACCCTTGTTGGGTTTCTTGTAAGGAACACTGCTAATGGGGAGGTTTAAAGAGGGATTTGAAGGAGTATAATGCAGTGCCCGGCAGCCACTTTGTTCTATGCCTGTTCTAGTAATTTGTGCCAGGGATTGTCCATCCCCAGAGCTGAAACCGGTACCTGATTCTGTACCTGCAAGTATTACCCACATTTCCAGGTACCGTTTCGGGTATCCAAATTGGTATCCAAATGCCGTTGGAGTACTCGAAATAGTGACAACCCATATAGCAAAATACCAACAACTTGCATTCTGAGATACTGAAATCCCCCACCCACCCCCATCCCAAAATCTGGAACAAATTCCATGACGAAATTGGGACAATATCAGCATTTCAGTATACTGGTTGTCGGTATTTTGGTATACTGGCTGTCGGTATATAGGTATTTCTAGTAACCAATCAAAAAATGAAAAGTTTGATTTGGGTAATGGAAATTCGACGGGTATACTCATTTTTGTCTGGACTCGTTTCAGCTCTACCCATCTCCAATTCTCTGCCACCACTTTTCATGTTAAGGTACTGTGAAATTCAGGCTTGGATGTTGTCAGTCCCAAGATGCTCAGCAGGGGGACTGAGAAACCACATAAGACTTAATCTAGCCATGGAAAGGAGCAATGGCTGAGTGATTAAGGTCCTGGACCATGTCCCTGAAAACTGTGGCTTCATATCCTGGTTTGTCTCACACTGGATGGCCAACTTTAGTCCATTGAGCTGGAATGGGATTGGGGAAGTCAAAGGCAACCAGACACAATGCTAGCCACATCACTCCCTTGTGCACCATAGGCCACAGAAACTGGCGTGCCCAGGGCTGGCCTCTAGCAGGACCAGTATGGGCCATGGGCTGGGCCCCTCAGGGAGGCCAGTCATTGTATTTTCCAAATCAGTGGTCCTGAGGCCACAGGATGGGCTATTTCTGTTGGGCCATCTCCCTGCCTCTGACACTTAGCCCATGGGGTGGTTGCTTCCTGAAAAGTCTTGTCCTCTCCTCCCCACACCTACTAGGGTCAAGGAGCAAGGCCATGCAAGAAGTGATTAAAGGGTTGAGGCCATGAGGGCTCCATATTTTATTTTCACCCAAGGCCCCACATTAAGGCTGACGGTGAGTGTGCCTTAACCATACCAGCTTGATGAGTTGCATGGCTTGGAATGGACTTTGTCAGCTTCTCCTGACCTTCTGTATAATTCCCTGCTTCCAGTGATTGAGGGATTGGACTTCTGGGATCAGCTTGAGACCAGGTAACAGTTCTTTTAGAAATTAAGCCCCACCAGATGTTTATATGACACTCCTCTTTTGTGTATGAAAGAGCATGGAAATAATAACTATTAGGGGTGTGCAATTCATTTTCATGACTTTAGTTACTAAACTGAATGAAGCCTCATTCGTTTTAGTAATTTAAAATATGAAAATGGATGATAAAGATAATGAAAACAGATGAAAACAAACAAAGAAGAGTCCTTTTTTGTTATAAAAAGAAAAAAAGAAAAATTAAAAATAACCTGTGCATATGCAAAATGGGCACCATTCCATTTTCCATTTTCGAAAAGGGCAGCCAGTCTGCACATGCATAGTGGCCATTTTGCAGACCAGCAGCCCTTTTACAAAATGCCGCCTTTTTAAAAAAAAGGGCTGCTCATGCACAGAATGGTCCAGTGATTTTGTGCATGTGCAGTTATTGTTGTTGTTGTTGTTGTTGTTGTTGTTGTTGTTGTTAATAATAATAATAATAATAATAATAATATTACTACTACTACTAATAATAATAATAATAATAATAATAATAATAATAATAATATGAAAAACCCTGAAAAAACAATAGTAGGGGTCGTTTATGACCCCCCCAAAAAGAAGGCGATTTTTTTGTAAATGAAAACAAAAACAAGAACATGATTTGCCTTCTGCACACCCCTAATAACTATAACTATATAGCAATAGTATCCTTCCCTCCTAAGATGAATAATAGATATTTGTCAAAGGATCTTGTTGAACCTCCAAACAAGGAAAGTTCAGCAGTCAGTATGGCTGTTAATACACGGACAGGGGTGGGTGGGTGGGTGGTTGTTTCAGTGCGGTGGGTGGAGGTGGGTGGGTGTCCATTTACATGGACACCCACCCACCTACACCCATGGAGCCTCCTCTGTTTTATCGGAGGGCACTGTGGGTGCAGCTGGATGGAGATGGGTGTGTGGAGGTGGGTGTGTGGTGGGAGCACACACAGACAAACACCCACCGNAATATGACTGAGCATGCACAAAATGATTACCACCCTTAACCAAAATGGTGGTGATGCTATTGCCACCATTTTGGTTAAGGGTGGCGACCATTTGTGCATACGCAAAACAGCCCAGCAGCCATTTCTGCATGGACAGGGATCTTTCTTTCTTTCTTTCTTTCTTTCTTTCTTTCTCATCCCAGCCTCAGGCAATTACAAGGAAATTTATCCAATTGCTCGAACTTGCGAGAATTCTCATGAGAAAAAAAAATACAGCTGCTCATTCAGATCTAAGTTTTTGTGAGTGCTTGTTTCAACTTTAGCCCTGATACTAGCTGGGTGGACTCACATCTGTATTGCAGTTGTACAAGCCAGGGTCTTTTCTTGTTCTTCATCATCCTTGCAGAGCGTACCCATGCATACAATACCTTCACTCAGCATTGATTCGCTGGCAATTAACACTTGAAATTACTTGAAAGAAATATTTCAGCACCTTGATTCTGAGACTTGGTCTCTCCATTCACCCATGAAGCCTGCATGTGTCAAGTTCAGTTTATTTATGGCGTGACACAAGTCATTGCCAAAAAGACTACAATAAAACTAAATATGCAAATTACAGTTTAAATATTATAAGCATTACATTCCTAAAATTAATAATTTCAGACTTGTATCAAAACAGTAAGAATAAAGTAAAAAACAGCATTTATACCAAAGTTTCTGCTGTATTAGGTTTAAATTTCAAAAACCGTTCTCTTCGCTTGAGGGCTTTAACCAGAAAACCCATGACATTACATGTAAGGTGCTGAGACGCATCCATCAGAAAAATAAAAAGTCGCTCTGAAGTTGATCTTCCAGGGAATTTATCCAACAAGCGGCAAGGTATAACTCCCTCAAGGGTTGATACAGAAGACAATCAAATAAAACATGGGCAACTGTCTCCACCTCAAGTTGGTCAAATGGACAAAGTCTAAAGGCAAAAGGTAGAGCCAATCGACACCCCTCTAAAATACTATAGGCAAAGCATTCAACCTGGCCAGGCAAAAGTATTTTGCCTGAGCAGGAGAGCACTGATAATCCCAGTACAAGGTCTTTTTCCCTTGAGGAGGGGCCAATGTATAATATAGTCCCAATGACGGTGAATCAGTTACTACAGCCCGATCTTGCTGGTGAGCTATGTCATTCACCCTGGCTGACAGCTCCAATCTGGCTGTCCTAAAGCCCTTCTGCTGACAATAAATCAAAGAGAAACCCATATGCTGTATCTGTTGGTAAATCTTTACCTGCCATACTGATTTAAAGGGATCTTCCCTCATATATTCAAGGAGTCCCACAGTTTCTTCAACCCCAAGTCTCAGCCATAAATGGCATTCAGCCCTCAATGCGACCTTGTTCCAACTCATCTGGGCAAGTTCAAGTCGCAGAGTCGCTGAGGGAATGCCTATTGGTGTTTGAAGGACTTTCCGAAGAAAGTCCATTTGGATAACATCTAGGTTGTAGGGCTTCACTATAGCCCACAGCGCTGCCCCATACATCAATTGCGACCGAATCGTCACATAGAAGATGTGCAACACCATTGGAACCCAATTATTACCTTTCCCATGGAAATACTTCAGAATAGCCCCCTTCACACATATAGATTGAGAGAAAGCCAGCCGAGACTGACTCATCCAAGACCCCGTGCTCTGCAAACATTTTCCCAAGTATTTATACTGAAATACCTGCTGAATGTTATTATTACCCAGGACCCATTTATAAATCCGTCACTCTTTCCCAAAGACCATGATTTTAGTTTTATCATATCATATTTAGTTTTATCATTTTATTATTCAAGCTCTTCATACTAATACTTCCCTAGCAGTCAAGTACAGCAAAGACGGTCAGTTTATCCGCTGGATTCTTTCTTATTCTGGTGTCCACCAAGGCTGTTCCCTGGCCCCTTTTTTGTTTAACTTTTTTTATTAATGATCTGGTCCCATTGGTATCTCTCTCTTGTGTCCCCCCCACCCCCCCAATTGGCATCTCATTATGTGGGGATTCTACTCTATGCAGATGATGCAGTGATACTCTCACAGACACGCCAGGGGCTTAACAAGCAATTAATCGCATTGGTAACTTATGGTGAAAGAAATGACCTTTTGGTTAACTATGACGCCTGCATTGAGCACAATTGATTCAATTTCTAGGTCATACTACTCTGGATGACTCTTGGTGCTTGGCTCTTGTTGGGAGAGACCAAAGGGAGATCAGAGTCAGTTCTAGCAGTGTTACTGGCTTTGGGCTTGACTTTCTGGCATGAAGAATGGCCTTACCAGGTCCCATCACTTCATGGACCCTTGTCATACTGACAGGTCCAGTGCATTGGGGATTGGGGTTCCCTTGACTTTCTGGTGTTCCCCTGTCTAGCTGGAAGTAGCATGAGCAGTGGGTGAGATATTTAAAGGAACTACAACGAAAGAGAAATGCAGGAGACCCCGTTTACCTGCAACACTGAGTCATGTTTATAATCTGGGCATCTCAAATCACTTTCCAGACTAACAACTTGGATGCTGATGATACAAACAGGGCAGCCATTTTATGCCATTGCCAACACCATCATCAACATTGATTTGTGGCTTTTGCCAAAAATAATAGATAATTGGAGGGGGGGGGGATGGGAATCGCATTCTATTGCCTAGCACTAAACATCTACATCCATATTTTTTCCTGAGGTTTTATTCACCTGCATAAATATGGGATGATGAGGCCTGATTGGATGATGAGGTCTAATTTGGAAAATCTTGGCTCACCAGTTTTATTGAAAAGGGGGGGAGTTTTTTAAAGGTACAGTGTCTCAGCTGTCTATATCACATTGGAATTCAATGGCAATTAGGCACCTATTTTTTGTTTATACAACTGAAGTCCGCCCTCAAAGTGACTATTTGCTATTTTAGAAAATTTGGTCCAAAACTTCCACATGGAAAAAGGAAACTGACAAACATTTGCGTGTTATTTTTTTTTTTTTTTTTTAAATCACACAAATTAGTGATGAAATAAAAATATAGATATAAATAGATAAAAAATACAGATATAGATATGTTTGTTTTTTAAATGGAAATATTTCTTGTTTTTTGAAAACCTTTGCTTCTCTAATCCTACTTATTTTTTCAAGTTCATTTTCAATATCCGGTGTCTGTAATTATCACCAAAAAGGAGTCTGTTTCTTGTCTCATGGAAATGATGGCGGAGGAGAACCTTGAATAATGCCTATTTTTGCAATGCAAAGAAAAGAGACACACACACCCCTTGTTCATCTGACTGTTACAGACCTAGTTTGATCAGCTTGAGTGAAGTGAACCTTACATTTGCTGAACTGCATCTGCTCCGAGCTCGGAAGGAACGAGTTAGACGTTTCATGCCAGTGTTTCCCACAGTTCTGTCAAACACCCCATAATGTTGTTTAATGTGTAATGGGGATTTCACAGTGGAGAGATTCCTGACTAATACTTCCATGCAGCATCCAAAGCATGGGTGAACAGATTTAGCCAAGTATGGGAAATCCAATCATTACCCCAAAGAGTTTGAATTGAACAATGAGCTGAAAAGAGACTGAATGGTGGAAGGAAGGAAGGAAGGAAGGAAGGAAGGAAGGAAGGAAGGATCCAAGCAGTGGCAAGGGCTTGATGATGGTAGGCAAAACTCTGGGTGCAGTAACATAAACTGGGGCAGGCCCAATCCCCCGCATTCCCCATGGTGGGCAATTGCAGCTGCCACACACTGGAGGAGAACTGGCCACATGATCTGCCCCCCTGTGGCCATCACCAGCCAGCTGGCCACATAATACTGAATGCCCAGACTCCTGGTGTGGTATAGGATTGTGCCCGCTGCTGCTAGGCAGCTGTTCNGTGTGAACTCAGTTCATCATGGGATTAACCAAGAAACTTGGGATGCCTGTAATTTCTTGCTGAATGCTTGGTGAGAATTGGTTTTTTAAAAAATAAATAAATATGACTGAGCATGCACAAAATGATTACCACCCTTAACCAAAATGGTGGTGATGCTATTGCCACCATTTTGGTTAAGGGTGGCGACCATTTGTGCATACGCAAAACAGCCCAGCAGCCATTTCTGCATGGACAGGGATCTTTCTTTCTTTCTTTCTTTCTTTCTTTCTTTCTCATCCCAGCCTCAGGCAATTACAAGGAAATTTATCCAATTGCTCGAACTTGCGAGAATTCTCATGAGAAAAAAAAATACAGCTGCTCATTCAGATCTAAGTTTTTGTGAGTGCTTGTTTCAACTTTAGCCCTGATACTAGCTGGGTGGACTCACATCTGTATTGCAGTTGTACAAGCCAGGGTCTTTTCTTGTTCTTCATCATCCTTGCAGAGCGTACCCATGCATACAATACCTTCACTCAGCATTGATTCGCTGGCAATTAACACTTGAAATTACTTGAAAGAAATATTTCAGCACCTTGATTCTGAGACTTGGTCTCTCCATTCACCCATGAAGCCTGCATGTGTCAAGTTCAGTTTATTTATGGCGTGACACAAGTCATTGCCAAAAAGACTACAATAAAACTAAATATGCAAATTTCAGTTTAAATATTATAAGCATTACATTCCTAAAATTAATAATTTCAGACTTGTATCAAAACAGTAAGAATAAAGTAAAAAACAGCATTTATACCAAAGTTTCTGCTGTATTAGGTTTAAATTTCAAAAACCGTTCTCTTCGCTTGAGGGCTTTAACCAGAAAACCCATGACATTACATGTAAGGTGCTGAGACGCATCCATCAGAAAAATAAAAAGTCGCTCTGAAGTTGATCTTCCAGGGAATTTATCCAACAAGCGGCAAGGTATAACTCCCTCAAGGGTTGTTACAGAAGACAATCAAATAAAATATGGGCAACTGTCTCCTCCTCAAGTTGGTCAAATGGACAAAGTCTAAAGGCAAAAGGTAGAGCCAATCGACACCCCTCTAAAATACTATAGGCAAAGCATTCAACCTGGCCAGGCAAAAGTATTTTGCCTGAGCAGGAGAGCACTGATAATCCCAGTACAAGGTCTTTTTCCCTTGAGGAGGGGCCAATGTATAATATAGTCCCAATGACGGTGAATCAGTTACTACAGCCCGATCTTGCTGGTGAGCTATGTCATTCACCCTGGCTGACAGCTCCAATCTGGCTGTCCTAAAGCCCTTCTGCTGACAATAAATCAAAGAGAAACCCATATGCTGTATCTGTTGGTAAATCTTTACCTGCCATACTGATTTAAAGGGATCTTCCTTCATATATTCAAGGAGTCCCACAGTTTCTTCAACCTCAAGTCTCAGCCATAAATGGCATTCAGCCCTCAATGCGACCTTGTTCCAACTCATCTGGGCAAGTTCAAGTCGCAGTGTCGCTGATGGAATGCCTATTGGTGTTTGAAGGACTTTCCGAAGAAAGTCCATTTGGATAACATCTAGGTTGTAGGGCTTCACTATAGCCCACAGCGCTGCCCCATACATCAATTGCGACCGAATCGTCACATAGAAGATGTGCAACACCATTGGAACCCAATTATTACCTTTCCCATGGAAATACTTCAGAATAGCCCCCTTCACACATATAGATTGAGAGAAAGCCAGCCGAGACTGACTCATCCAAGACCCCGTGCTCTGCAAACATTTTCCCAAGTATTTATACTGAAATACCTGCTGAATGTTATTATTACCCAGGACCCATTTATAAATCCGTCACTCTTTCCCAAAGACCATGATTTTAGTTTTATCATATCATATTTAGTTTTATCATTTTATTATTCAAGCTCTTCATACTAATACTTCCCTAGCAGTCAAGTACAGCAAAGACGGTCAGTTTATCCGCTGGATTCTTTCTTATTCTGGTGTCCACCAAGGCTGTTCCCTGGCCCCTTTTTTGTTTAACTTTTTTTATTAATGATCTGGTCCCATTGGTATCTCTCTCTTGTGTCCCCCCCACCCCCCCAATTGGCATCTCATTATGTGGGGATTCTACTCTATGCAGATGATGCAGTGATACTCTCACAGACACGCCAGGGGCTTAACAAGCAATTAATCGCATTGGTAACTTATGGTGAAAGAAATGACCTTTTGGTTAACTATGACGCCTGCATTGAGCACAATTGATTCAATTTCTAGGTCATACTACTCTGGATGACTCTTGGTGCTTGGCTCTTGTTGGGAGAGACCAAAGGGAGATCAGAGTCAGTTCTAGCAGTGTTACTGGCTTTGGGCTTGACTTTCTGGCATGAAGAATGGCCTTACCAGGTCCCATCACTTCATGGACCCTTGTCATACTGACAGGTCCAGTGCATTGGGGATTGGGGTTCCCTTGACTTTCTGGTGTTCCCCTGTCTAGCTGGAAGTAGCATGAGCAGTGGGTGAGATATTTAAAGGAACTACAACGAAAGAGAAATGCAGGAGACCCCGTTTACCTGCAACACTGAGTCATGTTTATAATCTGGGCATCTCAAATCACTTTCCAGACTAACAACTTGGATGCTGATGATACAAACAGGGCAGCCATTTTATGCCATTGCCAACACCATCATCAACATTGATTTGTGGCTTTTGCCAAAAATAATAGATAATTGGAGGGGGGGGGGATGGGAATCGCATTCTATTGCCTAGCACTAAACATCTACATCCATATTTTTTCCTGAGGTTTTATTCACCTGCATAAATATGGGATGATGAGGCCTGATTGGATGATGAGGTCTAATTTGGAAAATCTTGGCTCACCAGTTTTATTGAAAAGGGGGGGAGTTTTTTAAAGGTACAGTGTCTCAGCTGTCTATATCACATTGGAATTCAATGGCAATTAGGCACCTATTTTTTGTTTATACAACTGAAGTCCGCCCTCAAAGTGACTATTTGCTATTTTAGAAAATTTGGTCCAAAACTTCCACATGGAAAAAGGAAACTGACAAACATTTGCGTGTGATTTTTTAATTTTTTTTTAAAATCACACAAATTAGTGATGAAATAAAAATATAGATACAAATAGATAAAAAATACAGATATAGATATGTTTGTTTTTTAAATGGAAATATTTCTTGTTTTTTGAAAACCTTTGCTTCTCTAATCCCACTTATTTTTTCAAGTTCATTTTCAATATCCGGTGTCTGCAATTATCACCAAAAAGGAGTCTGTTTCTTGTCTCATGGAAATGATGGCGGAGGAGAACCTTGAATAATGCCTATTTTTGCAATGCAAAGAAAAGAGACACACACACCCCTTGTTCATCTGACTGTTACAGACCTGGTTTGATCAGCTTGAGTGAAGTGAACCTTACATTTGCTGAACTGCATCTGCTCCGAGCTCGGAAGGAACGAGTTAGACGTTTCATGCCAGTGTTTCCCACAGTTCTGTCAAACACCCCATAATGTTGTTTAATGTGTAATGGGGATTTCACAGTGGAGAGATTCCTGACTAATACTTCCATGCAGCATCCAAAGCATGGGTGAACAGATTTAGCCAAGTATGGGAAATCCAATCATTACCCCAAAGAGTTTGAATTGAACAATGAGCTGAAAAGAGACTGAATGGTGGAAGGAAGGAAGGAAGGAAGGAAGGAAGGAAGGAAGGAAGGATCCAAGCAGTGGCAAGGGCTTGATGATGGTAGGCAAAACTCTGGGTGCAGTCACATAAACTGGGGCAGGCCCAATCCCCCGCATTCCCCATGGTGGGCAATTGCAGCTGCCACACACTGGAGGAGAACTGGCCACATGATCTGCCCCCCTGTGGCCATCACCAGCCAGCTGGCCACATAATACTGAATGCCCAGACTCCTGGTGTGGTATAGGATTGTGCCCGCTGCTGCTAGGCAGCTGTTCAGGGGCGGAGGAGCACTATCACGCTCCTCCTCCCATCTAACAGCTGATTTCAGGGGAGGAGAGCCTTGGAAGAATGCACATGCTCCTCCCCCTGCCAAACAGCTGACTGAGGGGAGGAGGCCTGGGAGTCTGGGATCAAGTAGTAGCTGTCTGGCTGCCCTGGGGCAGGGTGAACATCTGGAGGCAGCAGAGCATATGAGCCACTGCATCACATGTTAATATTGCGCAAAATGAGATAATGTTCCATGTGGCTACACCCTCTGAGTGTCCATATTTCCAAGTACCAAGTTCAATAAGGTAGACAAGAGTTGTAAGAGTGTGCATGTCATTTTCATTATTACAATAATGATAATTAAAATTGTCATTTTCATTATTGTTGTTGCAATAATGAAAACGACAAATAATATTAATGAAAATAGAAACGAAAACATTTCATTTTTGAAATAAAGGGAAAACACTGAGAAACATATTTCTGACTATACCTTTTTTTTTCTTATTCAATTCTGATGTAGCTTGGGGAGGTTGTATCCTCAATGGAGGGCACAAAGGGTACCAATTTCCAAAATGATTAGATAAAGGGAACCGATTGTAAAAGCAATTGAACATTGTGATTTTAAGAAAAGCTCCATACACATTCGTGGCTACAACATCTTTATCTTCCATCCAATTTGCATGAAACCTGTAAATAGTATGTCCCCCCACAAGCTTAACACTGTTGCCAATTTTCCAAAAAATTGAATGAAGGGTCCTGATGGTATAAGACATTCACTTGAAAATATATTTCCATCTGTAAGATTTGTATATTCCATTCTGTTTACAAGATATTTGGCAGGAATGTATCACTTACCTTCCCTGTTATCTCTGCCAAACTACAGAACAAACTCTTTATAAAGAGAATCAATTTTATAAGCCATTGAAGTTGTCCCCTTGATGACCATTATTCAGATAAATGGGAGCACATGCAGTGCCAGTCAGAGGCAGGCACCTGGAATGGCAGGGGGAGGGAGGCTGTAGGAGGGAGGATGTGGAGAAACCAAAAAGACTGATAGACACAATTCACTGGCCAATTACTGCATGCTTCCAACTTTACAGGACCAATCAGTAGTGGCTTTGAGCTGGGCATAGGGGGCAGTCCTCAGATGGGCATAGAAGGGACATAACTGAGACTTTGCGGATAGCAGCACAGCAATCACAAGACATAGTTTACACATCCAGTCTGGCCAATTATCATCACAATCACATCCTGCAGCATTGTGACAGAGGGCATATGAGAATCTCTATTGGCTCTTTCCTAAACCGATGCTTCTGACTTCCCAGTAAAAAGTGGGGGAGAGACCATTGAGATGGTCACAGCACAGAATAAGGATATTTGGTTGACATTTCTGCTGGCCAAATGGCATTACAAGCCAATCTTATACCACAGTGACATGTAAGAGAATCCCTGTCATAGACTCCTTCTCTGCATATGTTGTTCAGGCATGTAAAATTGGTACCCTTTATCACATTTTTTCTGATAGTTGTCAGAGATGATTGTGAAAGTGGGATATAGATCCCTGCCAAATTGCATGTCCACTGATTGTACTACAAAGATGTTACAGTCAGACATACATTTATAAGTTAATTGCTTATACCACCAGGACCCTTTATCCAATCCTTCTGAAAGCTGGCAAAGACAGTAAATATTGGAAATGGTATAAACTTGCCAACTTTCATCTACATTAAATGCAGGGGCAGGATACCTCCTAGTACATCAGGGGCAATGCCCCCCTAGCCCTAGGAGTCATCCGAGGATGAGTCCCCGCTGACCGGGGAGAAGAAAAAAAAAAAGTTGCACCGGCCAAGCATGGGATCATGTGCGGCGCCACCTCGAAGAACCTTGTTTGAAGTCGCAACCTTCACAAGGTTGCTACTTCAACAAGGTTCTTTGACATGGCTGCACACATTGTCACTGGTTTGTGTGCACGCGCACAAACCAGTGACTCTCACACACCCACCCCCTGAAGGCTTCCTAAGGAAGCCTTCAGGGTCAAAAGGGAAGTGTTTTCCCTTTATGCGGAATGGGCGGCTAGAAGCGCCGTCCATTCCACTTAAAGTGACCCCTCAATGAAAGACTGCCGGCAGGGGGCACTCTTTCATTGCAGGGGTCAGGCAGGGGGCCAGTCCATACCTGGGCACACAACACAGGCACCCGGGTATGAAGGGGAGGGAGGCTGGGAGCTGCCATGCACGCAGCTCCCAGCCTCCCCCTCATCCTCCCTGAGTCCCTTGCTCCCAGGCCTGGGCCTCAAGCAGCGTGCGGGGTAGCAGCAGGAGGCTTGGCTCCTGCTGCTCCCATGCATGCTGCTTCAATCCCGGGGACGGGACGGCCGAGGAGGAGAAGAGGTGAGAATGATGGACCCGACAGTGACGAGGGGGCGGACTGGAGAGAACCGAGCCGGCCCAAAGTGAGAAAAATTGCAGGGTCCCCGGGGGTGGGTGCTGTTAGTGGGACCCACTGGGGGGGAGGGAGTGGGTGGGGGGACATGCTGGGGAGTAGGGGGTCAGTGGGGGGCCCTGCTTGGGGGAGGGGTGAACGATGGGGGCTGGGCCCCATTCCCTTCCCCGAGAAACCAGAAGCCCTGGCTCCCAGGAGTCAGGGCTCCTGGATTCTCAGGGAGGGGAGTGGGGACTTGTGGGTTAGAGCAGGGGGGCTGGGAGCCAGGACTCCTGGTTTCTTGGGGGGGG